>JAOVVO010000021.1:0-287120 GCA_028564675.1 Onchocerca lupi | reverse complement strand
TATATATATATAGTGCAAGAGTTGTTTACAGGAATTTTAGAACTTCCAAACTAAAAAGGCTTGCTAATTTAATGCTTGAATAAATTATTAATTATCGAATGAGGCTTATTTTTTCCAAAATTTTGCTAGCCTAGTTTTTATCGACAATTGATATGTGTAAAAAATTTGAAAACATCAGTTTCTATGAATACTTCAATGATTATTTGAGCGAGGAAAAAAAAACGAAAAAGTAATTCTTGATCTTAGTTTTTTTTTTTTTTTTTTTTTTCATAACATTTAAATGAATTTTGATTGAAATATTTGCGAAAATCATATTTATTATTTTTTGAAAGTTTTGCTTTTTGCTAAAGCAAGTTTATAGTTGCATAAATTAAGTTTGAAGGAATAATTAGATTTATTTTAATGGAATATTCAAATATATATATATATATATATATATATATATGTTGCGCTATTATTAGTAATTGAATTTTTTTTTCCTGAAATGTTACATTTCAAGCAAATTAATCAATATGCTTGAAAGCTTTTTCTAATTTCATTCTTGTAGTGTTTTTTTTTTTTTTTTTTTTAAATATTAAGAGAATAAAGTTGTAAAGGAAATTGCTCATTTTTTCCTTTTCTTCTTCTGCTATACTAAAAATTTACTCTTAATAAAGCTTTAGAAATTTCATAATTTGTCATTTTGTTTCGGTCGATAATTTATTATTTCTCAACATATTTTCATAATAAATTCCGAAATTATAAATTGTTGCGCAATTTAAAATTTAATTCTAAGCACTTTTTTTTCCTTCAAAAAAGATGCATTTTTTAATAGCGTAATGATTAGTGCTTAGAAGTGGAAAACGAAAAAATAAGTTATTCTTTAGGTAATTAAAAAAAAAAAGACTCAATCGATAATCCTAGTCTTTAGCGCACTTCGTACTAAATTCCAAAATTATAAATTGTTGAACAATTCAAATTTAACTTGGAGTTTAAGGAAAAAAAAAGAAGAATCAATATGCTCAGAGCATATTTGAAAAAAGAAAAAAGTTTTTGTATGTTTTTTCGTAATTTTTTTTCTAAAATGAATTTTTTGTTTTTTGTTTTTTTTTTTTGTATTTTTTTTTTTTTTTTTTGAAGAACTTTGAGCTTTTAAAAGAGGAACTTTTAGTGGAAAGCATAAGTGGAAAGGAAATTTTGAAATACTTTATGGAATGAAGAAATGAATCATTTATTTAGATTACAAATAAATAACTTATCTATCTATTAATAGTTTTCAATTTTTATAAGAAAATTTTAAAAAAAATTAAATTAAAAAAAAGACAAAATGAAAAAAGGAAATAGTTAAGAAAAGAATTTCAATTCAATTTTTCCTATTAACTATTTTTCAAAATATTAATGAAAATTCAAAAAACTAACTTCCTTTCTTGTTCTTTTTCTCACATTTTTTCGTTTTTTTTTTTTTTCTTTTTTTCTGAAAATGATCGTTTTCAACCTTACTTATTTGCTTATTTTAAAATAATTCATATTTCGATTTTCAGAAGCATGATAATTTCACGCATGGCTATCTCAGTTAAATTCCAAAATCGATAATATATCTTTTTTTTTTCTCCTTTTGTCCAAGAATTAAAAGACTAGAAGTATGAAACTTCAAATATACATTAATATCTAAATATTAGCAACAAAATATACAAAAAAAAAAAAAAAAAAAAAAAAAAAAAAAAAAAAAAAAAAAAAAAAAAAAAAAAAAAAAAAAAAAAAAAAAAAAAAAAAGAGAAAGAAGGATTTTCCAATTTTTTACTTTAAAAGGAAAAGAGAAAAACTTCCTAGACATGATAAATTATTTGGCTTGGCCTTTATTTAGGACTTTTTTTTATATAGCTTAAGTCTAGTAAATTCACCGCTATTAAGTGTCTATAAGGTAATGCTCGATGGATTATGATATCTTTCTGCAAAAAGTACAAAGGGAAAAAAAAGTGTTTTTCAATGTTTTTGCTTTCTAAAGAAAAACTTTCTGGACATAAATCAAACATTTAGCCTAGCCTTTATTTACAATTCTTTATGTAGCTTAAGCCTAGAAAATATACCGTTAATTAGGTTCATAGGTAATGCTAAATGGATTTTGTTGTTTTTCTTCAAAAAGTACAAAAAAAATAAGAGAAAAGATTTTTCAATGTTTTCACTTAAAAAAAAAAAAAACTTCCTAGGCATGATAAAATTTTTAGCCTCGCCCTTATTTATGGTTCTTTATAAAACTTGAATCTAGACAAATTGCCATTAATAGTCTATAACACAATGTTAAGCGGATTGTGATACCTTTTTTTAGAAGATAAAAAAGAGAAGAAAATGATTTTCCGAAGTTTTCATTTTCAAAAAAAAAAAAATAAAATAAAATAAAATATTTGAAATGTTTGATGATAGTGATCTTAATAATTAATTATGAAGCTTTCTACTACAGAATGCAATGGAAAAATGCGATACAACGGTGACAAATTCAATCGATGTTGTGATCGATTTTACTCGTCCGGATGGTCAACGTACTCGACCACTTTTGGTCGACGGAAAACGATTGTATGTCGATGAGCATTATATTTCTGTATGGTCACCTGTTTTACGGTTTGTTTAACGATTTTTAGCATATAGAATATGTCAAAAAAAAAAAAATTTTTAATTCAAAGATAGGATAAAATATTTTTAGTTGAAAAATTTTTGAAAATAATTTTTCGAAAAATCGAATAAATTATTAAATACTTCAAATGACTGTAAAAAATGAACAAGTAAAATGAGTAATAGAATAGGTAATACTAGATGGAAAAAGAGGTAGTAAATAAAATATAGAAAATTAAAATTAACAACGTATAATGTGGGATAAAATGGAATAGAAGGAAGGAATGAATTGGAATTTTTGAAATAAATTAATTCAATATGTACATATATTTACTTAAAAAATTTCATTTATAATATCATAAATTATGTTAAAGTTGTTAAAAAATAGCATTCAAATAAATTTTATTTCTACAATTTGAGCACATTATCTACTAAATTTATAAACTTTTTATCCTTTTATTTTTTAGTGTATAGGATTGCCATAAATATTTTGACTTCTGATTATAGCATTTTTTCGAGAATTCTTTTTTTTTTTCATTCTTTCAGATGACTGAAAAAAAAAAAGAAAAATTATTTTGTTCCTATAATTATCTCAAAATAATTTCTTAACATTTTATTCATAAATTTTTAAATTGCACATAATATTGATAGAAATCATTTTTATATTAGTACCATTCAAACGTAATTTTTTCTGGCTATTTTAAAATTATTTTAAGTAATTAAATAATTAAAACTATCCTAAATTATAAATGAGCCATCATTATCTGCTAAAAAAAAAGAGTCTTCTGGCCCTTTTTTTAATTTTGAGAAATATTTTCAGAGCCTGGTGTGTAGAATGTCCCGATCGTGAGCTAATTCTAGCAAATGTTCAATATGATCATGTTCTCGAAATGCTTCATTGTATTCATCCAACTTATAAGGAAATTGATGACCAAACTGTACATATTCTATTACCACTTGCTTTTGACTATCAGGTTTGGTACTTAATTTTTTTTTTTAATTCATTAATTAATACCAGTAATAAATAGCACATTTTGATAACATTACATATTATTTGCTAGTGATAATAATGATTATCATTTAGGGCAGAAGTAAACTTTCTACATTTTCTGTATTTCGAATTTAAGAAAATTTTGAATCTAATAAAAATTCTTTCGAATATTCTCAAGATAAATATCATAATTTCAAAGTTTATTAGATAGAAAATATTGGGGATGGCTAATTTCATTTGTTCTTTAATTCTTGCTAATTAATGAAACGAAGTAAACGAATTCTCAAAAATTTTTTCGCATCGGAAAGAATGGTAATTTAAATTTTAAATGGCAAAAAAAAACTTCAGATGGATGGTCTTTTGCATCGTTGTGAATGCTTCCTTGTACAACATAAACTGCCTTTCCTGGAAAAAGTTTGGCTAGCTGACAGGTATTTTTAATTAGTTAGAAACAAGTAATTAGTTCTGATTATTAAAACAATTCAAATAATGGTACAGACTTGTTAATTACTTTAAAATTTATTATCAATTAATTTAATTTAATAACTGATTGCAGCAGCTTTTTTAATTTTTTGAAAATTTATCATTAATTAATCTAAAACTATTAATTTCAATACTAATAAATGATTTAATTAATTGTTAAGATATCTTAATTTATCTAAGTTATACATCAAATTTTCAATATTATTTCCAATTAGTTAGGCGGATATTAACAATTTCAGATATAAATTAAATCGTTTATTGGTATTATGTTTACGAGAAATGAGGCCCAATTCAAAAATTGATCTTACGGGTAGTCGTTATTATGGTTTAAGTGATCGTGTCAAAGTATTATTGCTAGAAAGATTGCATGGCTCTATAGCACCTGAGGTTCTTGAAACTTTTATAAATTTTTAAAAATTTTTTAAAATATGAGCAAGATCCGATATATTGATAAATATTTTAAATTCTCCGAAAATTTCAAAATTATTCGAGATATCTTGAAGTTTCATCTCAATATCCATACATATGATATGCTAATATGTTGCAAGTTAATTCAAAGATTAAGTAAAACTGCGAAGTAATTAATCTCAATGATTAATTCCATCAATATGAATTGTATTAGTTAGTTAATTATTTATTCATTTCATTTTCCAATTAAATTGAAAAAATCTTCTTTAGAATTTATAATTATGTTACTTGTTTTTTTTTTAAATATGAATATATGCAAAAATTTTTGAAATTTTTCTAAAAAATTTCATAATTTCCAACAATATTTATATTTTCTACAATGAAAATGATAAAATGATAGGCTGATAAGTGGCATAGATTATTTCTACAGGAAATGTTAGAGCAACCAACTGACCTGGAACAATTTTATCATCTCACAGAGTTAAATTTTGCAATGATTCGCACTAAAACAGGTCGCGGTTATTATGTTAATCCATATTATATTGCTGCATGGTCGAATGTTTTCATGGTAAAATATTGATATTATTTACTTAATTGTTCGAAAATGAAATTTTTTTTTTTAAAGTATCCATTTTGAATGAACCAAAAACTTAACTGAAATTACTTGTTTAAAATTTCCGTTAAATTTGAAAAATATAATCAAAGACAAAAAAAGAAAAAAAGAATAATAGATTCAATTTCATTCAAATATATATATATATATATTTGAAAATTTCAAAATAACGAAAAAATTTTCAAAAAATTTCTACAACATATTGTAATATTCAGGAACGTATATCTTCAGTCAAAAATATGGATGAAATTTTTTGTCCATGTACACATGAAGAATTGAAGGCTTTTCTGATGGCTGTTTATCCACCACAACTTAGGATAACAGGTTTATACATTCTTCTATAATAGTGGATATGATTATAGATGAATCCAGTGAGAAATTCATCGATATAGTGATTCGATCAATTACAAATTCATTTTCTAAGACATTTTGATTTTATCATTTGTCGAGAAAATTTTTAATATTGTGACAAAAACAAATCATTGGTGAAGAAAAGTTTTATTGATTGATAGAAGATTGATTCTTCGTCTCTTTAGATAGAATAACTATAAGACAGAATAAAGTCAGATAATAATATCACGATTATAATGAATCATTCGATTGTAGTAGAGATGGATTGAATATAGGTGAATTGGAAGATATTGATTGTTGAGTTGATTAACTGAACAATCACTGATCGCATGATTGTTAAAAGCTCCTTTTTATAATGATAATCTTTGATCTTGTGGTAGATGCTGACTTATTTGATTATTAAGATAAGGGATAAGAGATGGACAATGTTTGCAATTTTAAAAAGTACACACAAACGTCAGTTTTTACAATAACATGATTTACAATATTTTAGACAATACACACAAGCTTTGATTGATTGGAAGAACCGAGAGAACAAAGATTTTTTGTATTGGACTAAAGGATGAGCTATCATCTGACTAAAAAATATTGGGAAAATTTCTATAAAATTAAGAATATTTCCATTGTTTTGCAGAAGCTAATATAGGACCAGTATTGATGGCAGCATGTAAGATGGAATCATCAGGATTGCTACGAAAATGTGCAATGCTCCTTCTTGCTCCTCATACTCAAGTTAGCAAAATTCATATGTTTATTTTCTAAAAAATTATTTACAATATATTCCAATTTTTTGCAGTTTCATTTGCTTATTTTAAACTGTTAAATAACGAAGATATTCGAATGGTTATATAAAAATTTTGAAAATTTCAAACCATGCGAAATGAAAATTTGAAATTATTTCGAATTAAGATTCCAAAATTAATATGCTTTAAATTTAGTACAAAATTCAGAGAATTCAATTATTTCGTAAAATTAAAAAACGATTGCTAATTATTAAAATATTATTCATTATAAGCAATATAATGGTACACGTTGCTTCCAATTTTCGTTCTGTTTATGAAATTTCTATTTCTCCAATCGATTTTCAAAATATTTTTTTTTTTTCAATTTTTTAGCTCTCAGTATTTGTAAGATTATCATTATTGGATCGATGTTTCCTACATCAATTACTCGATCCTTGCCTTCAGATGCTTCATAGACCAGAACATTTACTCGAAATGACACAGCAACAAACTTGTTAGCGATTTTTAATCTTAATATTCTTCTAAAAAAGATTTATCTTTGTTTTATTGAATTCAAATTTAAAAAACAATTTTTTTTTGTGCAGACGAATGCTTATCAGTTCGAGCTCGTGCTGCAATGTTAGATCGTTTGACGATACTGCTAAAGAATCCAGGAATGAAATCGCATAACTGTCAAAGGTATTAGAATTACTTGATTTAAAATTTAAATCATCTCTTCTCCTTTTATGCATAATTTTTTACTTATTAATTAAATAAAGTCTTAAACATGAAGAAATTAAAGATAGGAATATTTTAAACTTTAGAGTTACAACTTTTCCATAGAAAATATACTTTAATCATGTTAATATAATGTCACTGCATCATCATTATCAATGTTATCAGTATCATTACCACTTCTGATATTGTAATCGTGTATCTGATACTTCATTATAGCTTCTATTCTCCAAAATATTCTCTTGTGCTAGGGGACCAATAATTCGATCAAATTCATATTTTATATTAGAATAAGGTTCTTTTTTTTTTTTTTTTTTTTTTTTTTTTACTTTTCTTGATAAATTGAGCATCAGACAAAATGTGAATAGGATCAATTGTGAAGAAAACATACACAAAACTTAGATTTATTTATCTAACCTCTGACCAAGCATTAATCTCTCAATAATTCTTTACTTAATTTTAATTGTTTGAACTTTAATTTTTTAATTTATTTAGGTTTAAAATCTAATTTTTCATTTAATTAATGAAATTTTCGCATTCTTAATAGATCATTCATTTATTCATTCATTCCATTAGTCATAGAAAAAAAAAAGTATTCTTTATGTCAATGAGTCATTACCATTAATTAAATAAAAATGTATTCTTATAAGAAAAAAGTATAAATATTGAAAAGGAATTAAGAAAATAATTTTATTAGGCATGTTTTCATGCATTCGTTCAAAAAATAAATTTGAATTTAAAAAAAACAAAAAAAAACTTTTAAATTGAATTGTGTGAAAACTTTAAAGGCAAATTTTCAAATACATTCATTTTTTCCGTTGTTTTAATTAGCACACAATGAATAATGAATGAATTCCGCAGTTTACGTAAAGCATTAAACGATTTTACGTCAAGTATTGTGAATTTTCTTTTTCAGATGTCCGCTGTTCATCGATTTCAAATGAAATTTTTGTAATTTTGAAAACTGATTGAATGATATGTCTCGAGAACCAAAAAATTTCATTATCCATTTTATATCAATCAAATTACTTAATAATGATATTTAGTACTAATTATCTTTGCTTCTTATCCATTCATCACTTTTCGAGATTAATTTGGAAAATTATCAAGAGAATTTAAAAAAAAAAAAAAATTTCAGGTGTAAGCAACTTAGTGGATGTGCACAGGTAACATGGATGTGTCCTCATTGCAATACATATTCCAGTGATACATCATTACCGAAGAAATTAAGTGCAGCTGGAATTCCCGGTAGTGGTAGTTCGAGTATAAAAAGGTGACATCATGGTGAAATTGTAATCCATCTTCTTTTTTTACCTTTCATTCTAAAAACTTGATTGAAATTCGAAATAAGAGAAAAAATGAAATTTTATTGAGCATTTTCTGTTTTTTTTTTCTTTTTTTTTTTTATTTTCAAAAATACTTCATAAACAGATGAAAAATCATAAAGCTGAAGAAATATAATCGTTGATTAAATCAGGTAATCAAGAAAAAAAAAAACTTTTATTAATGATTTTCAAATTGATAGGATTTTTGATGGAAATATCTGATAAAAAATATCTCAAATATCTCGTATTTGAGGAATAAAATGATTTATAAAAAACGTTTGATTTTTATAATACATACAACACACATATACACACATATGATTTTTTTTTGAAAATAGCTCATTTTGATTTTTACTCATTTAAAGTTTGCTTTTATTTATGACATCAACAAAAATTGAAACCTAATCCCAAGAGTATTTAATAACTCTTTAGTATTTATGATTTGCATGATATTAAAATAAAACAGAAACATTCGAACTTTTTATACAAACAATACTTTAACAAATAAAAATACATATATTTGCTGCGAAAATATAGACAAAAAAAAGTTTCAATATTGAATTACTTCAGCAAAAAAAAAGTCACATTTCTTGTTTGCTCTCACATTATCTGCCAATCAATTTTTTAAATATTTTAAAATTTGGACAAAATCGGGTATTAAATTACTTGTTCATATAATTGTTCATATTCAATCAAAATGATTTTTGGCTATGATAAAAAATGAAATTGCTAAATTTTAAACGAAAATTTTGTAAATAGTAACTTCAATTTTGAAAACAGATATCGCATGTTTTTCCAAGATTCTTTTAATCCAGTAATAACATCAGTAAGAATAAATATTACTAAAACAATTAATTCATCGAAATTTCTATAGTTTTATGGAAGTAAGGAAAGATGTAAACAATTATTTTGCTGGAGTTAGTTTATTAATAACGATTAATTAATTAATTATGCTAATAAATAATAATATAAAGAGAATTCAGATATGACTATTATTATTCATTTGGTTTATAATTTTAAAACTTTCTGCCAAATACTACTAGAAAAACATAAAAAAAAACACATTAGTATATCATAAGATATGTTATTATACTTATATGTAATATAATTATACGTAATTTTTTCCAACCATGCAATTAGTCAATTTTTGACGTACTGTCAAAGATTAAGCTATATGATTATCTAGTTGAAGTTAGATGTAGTGTCAAAAAAATGTTGGTTATTCAAGATAATAAATAATATAAAAAATAAATTTCTAGATATTAAAAACTAATTTTCTATTCAGAATAACAATTACTATCTTTTAATTAAGTATTACTTCTTAAATTATTGCACTTAAATTAAAAAATGCAAAAAAGGAAAAGAAAAAATTATGTGAATTTTTAACCCCTCGAATCTTGGTAACGTGGACCCGCTGAATTTTGCTTTTCCAGCTCATTTTTTTTAATCGTTATTGATGTTGATGTTGGCGGTACAGCTATTCGTATCGTATGATTCTGCAAAATGATGCAAAAATTGGTTAATTTAAAGAAGAAATATTAGTAAAATTAAAGTAGAAATAAATTTAAAAATTCGAGTTTTTATTCTTTTTTAAAGTTATCGTTATCAGAAAAAGTTTTACTCGAAATTTCACGAAATTCTCTTATCATAATTTCTTTCATGAATTCTTCCTTTTAACCATATTTTTTTCATTGTTAATTTAAATAACTGTTATTGAAACATTAGAAGATTTTCAGTATTTCTATTTTAATTTCACGATTTTTCTTGTCGTAGTTTCTTTTATTTTGTTCTACTACTGTATTATTTTCAGTATTCAATTTATTTATCATTAAATTGTCAGAAAAATTTCTTCATTACTTTGATTCAAAAATGATCTATATTTATTCAATTCTGAAAGAAAAAATAAGAAAATAAACCTTTTGATGAGTTAAAGTTGTTGATACTTTATCCGTATCAGCAATAATTCGTTTCCGTAACGGTATTGCACCAAAAACAACTGGTAAAATAACTAGGCCATGAAGAAGGCCAAGTAGCACAACTAATACAACCACTTTTACGAAAACTTTCACCATATAGGCCTGAATTATACCAAGGACACATAAACATAATATCGTTGATATACCAGCTTGTGTCATAGGCCATGCTATCGATTTAAGCGCATGCTTCAAACGTTCACGTTTATCCTCAAAAAAGAATTCAATAATTAAGAGTTTACATTTATCCTTAAAAAAAAAAAAGAAAACGAATTAAATAATTAAAAACATTTTAAAAAAAAAATTTATTAATATTTGTTAATTTTTCAAATCTATTAACTAACTTCATTTTAGCTACTCCCCTAAACTGTATTTAATAATAAGACTTAAAAAATTTTCTAAAAAAAAATTATATCTAAAAATTTGAAAAAGTAATAAAATTACCCCTGTTTGGCCTTTATAATAATGAAATGTGATATGGGCGATGAAGTCCACCGAGAATCCAATGGCCATCAATATCGTGGCCATTGAAATCGGATCAAGATCAATGTTCCAATATGACAATGACCCAAGCACTCCCAAATTGATTGATAAGATGGAAAGTGTTGATGAAACAATTGTTGTTATTGATGGTGTAAAAGTGGTCAAAACAATTGCCATAACAACAAATGCAAATATTACGGTAGATTTTGTTACCGGAACTATTGTAAGCAGCTGAAATATTTGCTTAATTTACAATTGATCAATTAGTAATATTTAGATAATTTAGGAAATTTCTGTTTACTAGCTGTTGAAGAATTCATCAACTGCATCAAAACAAAAAAAAGAAAGAAAATTTTAAATAGAAAAATCAGTTTTTCATATTTAGATTTGAATTACTCCTGTAAACTTATCATAATTTTAAGTCATAAATTTCAAAATTATCTCTAGTCATTTTTGACAAATCACAAAACTTTAAGTTTATCTTGTGACGTTGACAAATCATAGAATTTTAAGCTTGTTGTGTCATTTTGACAACTCATAAATTCTAAGTTTGTCTTGTCATCTTTACTGAAAATAAACTCTAAGTTTGTCTTGGTGTTGTCATCTTGATAAATCATGTATTGCAAGTATGTCTCATCAATTTAACAAATCATAAATTCTAAGCCCCTCATTTTTTTAAGAAGATGTTTTCATTCTTCTTTCTATTCACGACGATTTTAAATATAATTTCAAACAAGATTAATTACCTGATCTGCATACATACTAAAAGGTTCATAAACTGTGACATTAAATTTCGAATATCGAGCCGCAATATTACGCCATTCCTGAAGCAATTCTAAACGTTCTGACCATTGTACAGCATTTCGAAAACCCGTCGAGAAGAAAAACTTTTGCAAACAGGCTGGTTTATCATTCATGCAGTCTCTGCAAAGAAGAGAAAAATAAAATATTAAGCGGGAAGAAAAATGCTAACAGATAATAAATTTAGGTTAGCTTTCGGAAAATAGAGACAGATAGATTTCCGGTTTTTGAAGATAAAGATAAAAATAATTTGATTTTAATTTCCATAATTAGATAGCTTTCTGATTTATCAACAATTATCATAAGAATTTACTCAGCTGATCCTAGATTGACAAATGAATTCCAACTATGATATTCACGCAATTTCATAAATTCCGGCAAATATTTATATTTGAAACCAATTTCACCATGTTCCTGCAAAAAAAAAAAAAGATATTCTTTGGTAAGAAGTGCCAAAAAAATGGATTCTTGAGAGAATTTCAAAAAAAAAAAGAAAAAAAAAATTCCGGATCCTGGAAAAAAGAAAATTAATTCTAGGTTCTGGAAAAAAATTGAGAAAGAGAAAATGAAAAAATGAATTATAATTAAGAACTGGATCATGATTTGATAAGATAACAATAATGCTAGAAATCCAAATGAGCAGCGCGAAAATGTGAAAATGCATAATATACGTAAAATACAAAGAATTTTTGCGCATTTTCGACTAACCTGTATTCCTATATATGACAAATATGGAATAAACCATAAATGAGTACTGGCAGAGCCCATACTTCCTGTCGCATGTTCGAAATCACCAACAAGTCGCATTATTTCCGGAATCATTTCTGGTTTTCGCATATCACCTGGATTGTTTATAAATACGGCAACCTATAATAGATTTTGAATTTTAAATGATTTGTGAGTTTCTAAATTTTTCTAATACTGCTAACAACAACATTGTTAAAATAATAAAATGATTTTAAAAAAGTTGCTAAATGCTTAAAGATTTCAAAACATGTCAATCTTAATTAAACTTGAAACAAACGTGTAACTTTCTTAAGATAAAATATAATTAAAAGCATAATAAATAATGTTAGTCATTAAGTTAGAACTTCAAAATTTGAATCCATATTTTGAAAATTGTAATTAAAGTATCAAAAACAATTAGGATGGCTATAAGATTGAAAATTTTAAAACGGATAATAAATTTCAGTGAACTTCATATTAGTAGCAGAAATTACAAGAAAATTAAGAGAAACATT
Organism: Onchocerca lupi; assembly: GCA_028564675.1. NCBI lineage: Eukaryota > Metazoa > Nematoda > Chromadorea > Rhabditida > Onchocercidae > Onchocerca > Onchocerca lupi. The sequence goes on along the minus strand of JAOVVO010000021.1, from coordinate 274,408 downwards.
AAATTCATTTAAAAAGAATAAAGTTATCTGCAGAAGTTGGTTTGCTAGTTTAAAATCAATAATTATGAATGAGAATAAATAAATGATCCCAACTTACTTGACCACCTTCTTTGAAAATGATATCAGTTTGTATTTTTACGAATGGTAACAATGGTGAATCATACGGGAATAATTTCTCCGATGTCAATCCAACCTATAAATTTGAAACTTTAAATTATATTGGACAGAAGAATCTTCTTGAATTTTTTGAAGAAATTTATTTATCTTAAAACTTAAAATAAAAACTATTTGTTAAAAGCAATCAATTTGAATATAAATTTAAAGGCGTGAAAAAAAATTAGCCAAATTAAGATGAAGTTGTTGAAGTGTTTTAAAGATAATGGAATATGAAAGGGAAGAAGAGGAAATTTCGGCAAAAATTTGGTGAATTTGGTCATTTGACTAAAGCTCAGCAATAAATATGGAATGAATTAGCTTAAAGCCCTAAAATAAAAATTATTTATTATTTGGCAAAAAAATTTGGTTAAATTCTCGATCATACAAGGGAAAAAAATTATTAAGGGGATTTTACGAAAATCATAAATAATATACTTATGCTTTCTCTGAAAGAATATTACAAGGAGAATAGAAAATATGATTTGTAAATTTTAGATAAAATTATACTTTAATTTGCATAACTCCACGTGTAGCAACAAAGCAATAAATAATCATAAAGCAAACAACAACTATCCGAGTGATATTATGCATAGCTATATCCACCCATAAATCCACAAAGTCATTCATGAATTCTTCCAAAGTATCTGACTGATTTTTAATCGATCTCTGAAGAATATTTTTATAATTATTGCTATTAATCATATCAAATTTTTTATGAAAAATAATTATTATTGCTATTCATTAATATTTGTAATATAAATAACAATTTTAAATTTTAATGTTAAAAATTATACATTTGTGATAATCTTAATTAATTGCACAATTTAATTGATTATCATTACCAGGAAATAATTTACAATTATTATTATGACTAGAAATTAATTAACATTAAAATTTTAGAAGAGGAAAATATGAATGTTGATTCCCGTTGTTCTCCTGAACAAAAATGACTTTTGGTCAAAAGATCAATAGTCATCGGATTTTAGATCGATATACAAAAAAACTTAGAAATTTAAGTTTGAATTATAATAGGAAACTAAAGCTGGAATATTTTGTCAAATCTTTTTCAGTTACTTCAAAAAATCAATAAATATTGAAAAGAATACAAGTCAAGGAAAATTAAAAATCTTTGTGAAAACCTTTTCAGTTTCAGAAATTGGTATACATGGAATGAATGCATGTAAACGTTTTTTCTCACGTTCAGCGCCGAATGTCAAAATTGCAGAATATAAGAAAATTTGATAGGCGTAATCGAATATTACCGCAATACTAATGTATATACTAAATATCTGCAAAAAATGAAATTCATTTCAAAAGTTTTATTTTTTCCCGGGAAAAGTTGTAGAAGAAAAAGAAAGTCAATTTAATTAATTGCTAAATGCGTTAATTAGAGCTAAATTAACTAGCTGATTAGTTGGTTCTTATATTTGCTAGTGATCCGTTCGAACTTACGAATTAAAAAAAAAGACTAATTCTATAGATATTATCTTCGAGAATTTATATTCATGCGTTCACTTATTTTTACCTATCACACCTGTGAAATGTAAAAAAAAAAAAGAAAAAAATTGGTATATCTAAATAAAAACACGCGCCTATTCCAGTGCTCGTATGATCAAAATTTGTCAAAAGCCACAACGAGCATTTATATAGATTGTCTTCGAGAAATAACCGTAAAATGCAATTTATTCATTATCTATTCATTTCATCTGATTCAATTTCAATACACCGAGAAAAACGATTTATATGGAAAATTACCTGTATAGCTGGAGTTGGTGTAAAAGCACTGATCGCGAATGATAGAAAATTGGTTAAAGAAGTGATCGTTATCGATGGTCCAGCTTCAGCGAGCATTTCAGCAATTCGTTCTTCAACAGGAAGTCTCGGATCAGTTCGATGATAACAATGAATAAAGATGAATACATCATCAACACCGATTGCTAGCACCAAAAATGGTACAACACAAACAATCGGTAGGAATGGAAAGTTACACTGAAAATTTGAATCATTATTAAATTCTCTTACATGCTTAACTCAATGTTTAGTTCATCCCACAGCGCAGTAATGTAGTAGAGTATTGGTGATAAATTTCACATAAAAAATTGTGACCAGATTTTCTCATTCGATTTATTTCGTTAAGAATTAAAAAGTTTTCTCATAGTGTTATAACTTAGTAAATAATGTCATAGTTAAAAATTAACAAGTTTTATTCTGATATAATTGATAAATAATATTATAGATAACAAGTTTATGATTTTTTCTAATCTTTTGGATCACAGTCATGCATTTGGCTAAATTTCGAAAATATCGATGACATTTGTAGTAGAATCTAATTTTTTAAAAAATTTAATTTTAAATAATGATGATGATGACAATTGGCGTGTGATTTGTCTTAAATTTTCATGAAATTTTTTCGTCAAATGGTAGTTTATAGGAAAATACTTTTATTAAATAAGAATTTATTTAAGGAAGTTACGGTTGGTTTATCGAAAAGCCACAGTTTCTTCTTAAATTTGATTTCTATTTTCTTGTTCTTTTTAAATTCTTCAATTCAAAAATAAAATTAAAATACCCAAAAAAGTAATCCGAAGGATGCAACAAGTGAAAGTAAGGGACAGAAAGCGCCAAATGCTGCCTCCCATGGCTTACTAGTTACCGGATCACGTTTCAATGATGTTACTACCGTAAATAATAATACCGCAACAAAGGATACAGTAATAAAAGGTAGTGCTTGTAAACCTGAAATGGTTAAATTTTAATAAATATGGCTTTGATAAAAGACGCTAAATGTGATATCGTAAAATTGAAACGTGGAATTAATCTTTTCATTTATAATTTCTAAGAAATCATGTCGAGTTATTTGCTTCTAATTCGAGGAATGAAAATAACAGGTTAATTTGTTGAAATAAAACTTTTTTTTTTAATTGTTCAACTTATTTTCAAAAAATTTAAAGCTTTCTTAGCATTGAAATTTTTTATTTTTTAAAATTCATTCAAATGTTACTCAATAGGAACCAACTTTTGAAGCAATTCCTTCCTCAAAAAGAAAAAGGTTAAAAAAAATTCTGATATGCAAACCTGTCCGACGAACTTCTTTGCTCACTAAGCCTTCAGATGTAGCATAAACTCGAATTAATGAATTATTTTTAGTACTTTCGGAAAACATGAACACTTCATGCTCCCAGCGATTCATCATTTCTGTGCTCGAGGCATTCTTTTGAATCGCTTGAAAGTTAATTGCGATCATACGACAACTTTCGATTATATGAGATCTTCAAATTTTAAGTAATTGATTACTTGATTATAGAAGAATTGGTACAGTAAATGACGATTAGCTAATATAATGTTAAAAACAATTTATTAAGAATTAATACTGAGTTTTCTAATGATAGTTTTAAATTAATCAAATTTTTGCTAATGATTGCAAAAAAAATATTGTAAATTAACATGTTTTTTCATTACAAATGTCATTTTAATTTCAATATTCCCTTGAATGACAACCTCGTATTACTATAATTATAGCTTAGAAAACATGCTAATTACAAAAGTTTATTAACTTATTTCCTCAAGATAATTTATTCTTGAGAAAATTTTTCTTTTTGTCTGCAAAATAAATAGGAAAAGATTTTTCTTAATGCATCTTTTCAAATTGAAAAGTTTTTTGATTCAAGATATGTTTCATTAAGAACTCTGCAAATTTATTGTCATTCTTAATCAAGAATTACTGCTCAATCGCCATATATATTCAAATGTGAGATATTTCGGAACTTCCAAATACTAACGATTCTAAACAAAGAAGTAGAAGTCATTGACAATGACACAATACTTGCCTTTCTCAATTATTACCATTATTATGATTATCATCACTGTTTCAAATTATTTTGATCATATTGATCATTTCAAATTATAAACTAACCGGTTATTAAGCTCTACTTGAAAAATATTATTTGCTAAATATATTCGATTACCGAATACATCCATCGATGGATAAGTTAATTTGACATTTCCTTTCTTCCTGAAGCAAAAAAAAAAATTTAAAACTTTTGTTAAAATTATTTTTGATGCTATCAAAGTAAAAATTCACTTGTTACAATGAATAAAAGAAAATAGAGTTCAAAATGAAGTTTAAATCAAATTATCAAATAAGTTAAACGACTGAAAAAGAATTGAATCACACGCCTGATATGAACTTCGCGATACATGTTCAGAAAAATGCTCACAACATCACTTGTTTCACAATTATTTTCGCAAAAATCCGAATAAGTAATTTGTCGACCTTCGTATGGAACACTAAGTTTAGATTGCAAATAATCTTCGATTTCAATCAATTTGTCCAAATATCTTCAAATGTTTACTTTTAAATTTAGAAATAATTATTGCAATAACAATAATAATATTAAATTTAGGAAATATTAAGAAAACAAATTAACTTATTTATTCTTAGCTACACTTCAATTTCAAGTTTTCATTCGAACAATGAAAATTCGAAATTATATCCTTGAAAGACTTTATGACAATTATAATAATAAAAGAGTGTATAGAAGAGATAAATTAGCTCACCCCCTACCACTCGAAATATTTAATAATTGTCCAAGCAATAATACATGTATTTGGAAATGATCGAAATTAAATAATATTTCATATTTCCCACATTAATGGCATACGGTATCGGAGATTATTTATTCATTAAAATAAATTTTACCTTAAAAAAAAACACAAAACTTACTTAGGTCTTAACAATGATCCGTCATCAACAGCTTTCATAGCTACCACTACATGAAAGGGTGATCCGAAATTCCGGAAGAAATCTTCCGTAACCGCATATTCATAACGTGATGGTGAATCATCGGCACTGAAATCTTCGCGAACATTATTATGTTCGTGAAAATTTATCGCACCTACTGACAACAAACCTGTTATCAGCAATCTGAAATAAAACATTCAGTAAGATATAATTTAGTGAAAATGCGCATTATGAATTATATTTTAACAAAATATTAAAAATCTTTTAATAAATTATGTTTCATCAATAAAATATAATTTATCAGGTTACATTTTATCAAAACAACTCAAAAAAATACTTTTATCTTTTATAAAATATAATTTATTAGTTAAGTTCCATTATAAATATCCAGCAAAATACTTTTCAAAATAACTCAATAAAATAAGATTTATACATTATATTTCATCAATATTAATTTAGTAAATATTTTTGAGATAAATTTCATTAAATAAATCATAAGGATTGAAAAATCAATCGTTAGGTAAAAAGTAACAAAGATTATATTTTGAGAATTATTTTTCAATTTAAGCAATATTTTAATGCAAAAAATTTGCTATAAAAAGTACTATAAATTTATTAAATGAAAAAAATGATCTGACTGATCTGATCTGATGATCTACTTGACCTAATAATCTGATTTTCTTTTTGTCTAATTTTTATATTTTAAACAGAAAACTTGATATTAATCGGAAATAAATGGAAATTTTAGAAAAATGGTTAATTTATTCGTAAATATAATTGGATTTTATCACGGATTACAATTAATTAAAAATCTCACGATAATGAGGAAAAAACATTACATTGGAATAGAGGGAAGGCATAAGACAATTCAAATCATCATTTATTTTGAAATTGAATTCTTATAATTCTAAAATTTTCCGAAATTCTCATTACTTGCCATCAAGAAATCTCTCACGGGATATTGTAATTTATAGTCTCATTCTTGTCGTTAAAAAAGAAAATCACCAGGGGATACTGTAATTTGCGGTCGCATTCCGCAATCAAAGAATCAAAAAAGAAAGCTCCCCGAGAGATTTTGTTATTTGCTGGTGATTTATTTTCTTGTCGCAAAATTCCTTATCATTCTATGCATTCATTTATTTATTGTTAAATTATTCATTTAATCTTCTTTGTACAAATGATACAGTACCCGCTTCTGCAATCTGCAACCAGGTATAAATTGTACGGTATTTATTTCTGTAACTTTAAATCAGTTAAAATTAAAAGTTATAAGCATAACTATAATGATATAATGATTCATATTTAGTTTACATTTTCACTTTTTTAATTGTACTTTCCTATTTGTTTATAAATTGATCTGTTAAGCAATGAATGGAATGGATTTTGTCGAAGATTTAAATTAATGTCTATAAAATTAAATCTTTTCTCTTTCTTTTTACTTTTTATGCATATTTTCTTAATAGTTCAAATATTACTTTGCAGATTTATTAAATTTTTAAGAAAAGAAAAGTATTTTCTTTTATCGATTTTGATTTCATGCAAATTTCAAACATTATGGATAAATTTTAGTTATTTAAGCACTAATATCTCGATTCAGGCTTTCCTTAATTATTGACCATAGTCGGGTTTTAAGCTACTTTACCGAACATAAGAATTTTACAAAATAATTCGCATAGGCTTCAAAGAAAAATTCAAAACTAGTTATATGTCGTCTGATAGAAAAATGAAGGAGTTAGACAACATATCAGTAGAATGACAGATAATGATAGGGTATCAAAATGCAATTATTGAATTTTGTATTTGCTAAAAACAGGTTTCTCAGAAGGGCACATCTTCATTTGGCGTTTTCGTTCACATATGACAATATTTATTGAAAGCCAAAAACACTTGCTGCAATTTTGTAGCACTTAATGAAAATTCTTCTTCAAAATACCAGTTTTTTTTTTTTCTTTTTCTTGTTTTCCTCCTAGGCATGCAAAACAATTTAATCATTAATTGGATTTATTAAAACCAGAAATATACTATCATCATTCTCTTTTTTTTCACTTTTTTTTTTTGAATTTTAACAAACAAAAAAAAAAAAATACAATGATTTTCTCCAAATTTTATATTTAAATTGCATTAGAGAAATTTGAAGATAACACCAAACTGTAATATTATTTCTAATTTATAAATTTAAACTAATCCATACATATCTGATCAAATAAATCATTCCACAAAAGAGTACAGCAGCAATGATTACTATAAAATTTGTAATAGATTAAAATGCAACAAAAGATTGATCAATTTTTTTTAATTTTCATCAGAAATTATTTTCTGTAATTTGCAAGAAATTGTGGCAAAATTAATTTGCAAATAAAACTTACGTTGAAAATAAGAAAACTTTCGGTCTTCGTGCGATGTACAAACCTATTATGTAAAAGATCTGTTGCGCTTTAGCTTCGACGAAAATCCGAAATCTTTCCATTACTTAACCATTAGACTAAAAATATATTAGAAATGTCACAATTTACATGAAAGAGTAAACGTAGCGCATTCATACATAAGAATTATGGATAAAAAATAAGATTAGGTTTCATGTCTTTTACGAGATGAAAATATATTCATTCGATGAGAAAAATAAATTAGACTGATAGAATTGAAATGGATTGATATGATCACTGATACGAACTAGATAAATCGGTTTAACATCTAATCAAAAAAGATGTTTGATAAATTTAATTAAACTTTTTTGGATTAAATTCACAAAAAAGCGAATTAGTTTAGCAAAATTCAATGTAAATTTAATTAAATAATAAATATATCTACTATCTAATCAAAAAAAAAAAAAAAAAAAATGTTGACAAAAGAAAACATCAAATAGATAAATCTGTTTTTAACACCTAATCAAAAAAGATATTTGACAGAATTTAATTGAACTTTTTTTTCTTTTTAAGAAAGAAATATTAGGTGAATAAATTTGTTTAATACTTAATCAAAATAGATTGTTACGAAATTCAATTAAACTTTTTTTTCTTGAAAAGAATTATTATATGAATAAATTTAACATTTAATCAAAATATGTATATATAATTGATAATTAGATGGAAGGACTTATTTCTTGTTTTTTTTTTTTCTTTTTTTCTATTCGTTACTTTATCTGATCATTTCCAAACATCAACCAAAATTACTTAAAAGAAAGAAAAGAGAAATGAACGGATGGAATTGAATGGACGCCGATGACCTTCAGACGATTACAGTCCATCTGTTTCATAAATTCTTAATTCCTGTATAGTTTTCATTTTTGCTTTAAAATTTCGCATTTCCGATTAGAAATTTTAATTTTTTTTTTCAATTCAAATATATGTATAAGCAACATTTATATTTTTTTTTCAAATAAAAAAATAGAAATAACGGGAAATGAAGAAAAGAATGGACCATGAATTAAGAAAAAAACGCGATATAAAAATTTTGAAACAAAAAAAAGAAAAAAAAAAGATAAGATGAACTAGAATTGATGCTCCATTTTTCATGGATAATTATTTTTCAAAATTTTTCATTCCCTCCAACAAAATCTTTCAATTCCTCTTTTTATTTTTTCCTAAAAATTGCATCAATAATTTTTGGATACTATATTTGAACGTAATTTCGAATTTTTCATGCTGCTAAATTTATGGCTTTGATCGATAATCAGTGACAAACTAATAATAGTTATTGTTTTTGCTCGTATATAATTGTTTTTTTTTTTGCTGGAATTCAAAAAGTTTTAAATTTATATTAACTATTTTCAAATAACAAATAAAGGACTTTGTTTTTCCTTTTCATAAATTTTTTCTTTACAAATTCGTTAACCGAGTATTAATTAAAACTAATGTAAACTAGATGAATATTTGTTTTAATGAAATGATCGCGCTTATTTGTAACAATGAATTAAATTAAAGCATCATTTATAAATATTTATGAAGAAATTAAGAAATATTATTTATATAGCATTAAAAAAGATTATAATTCAAAATTGAAGAAAAGGATTTGTATGAATGAAATAATTTAATAGAATTTTGTAAGAATTTATTGAAAATATGATAGATGATAAATTCTATTGTTACAAAAGCAACAATTATTAATAAAAAAATACTGTTGAATGGAACAATAAATGGAATGATATGAATGAATTGTATGAATGGACTTTTTAAATGAGGTCAAATTACAGATTTTAATTTAATTTCTATTTATTCGCTTCAGGATATATTGGAAATACAGATTTGCATTCTCCCCAACTCAATAAAGTAGCTTCGACATCGTAAATCGAAATCCTGTTAATCGTATTTCTGATCTTGTTTTGGATAAGACCATTTATACAAAATGAGACGAATTAAGCATTTTTTATTTTATTTCACCTCTATATTTCTTTGATTTCTTAGTATTTCTTTTATAGATAGCATTTTTATTAATTTATTACGATTATTTATTATTTTTGAAAAAAAAAAAAAACATAATATAGTTTCAATAAATTATATGACTAAAATGAAAATTAAAATGACTGAAATGAAAAAAGAATTTTTTCAACTAATCAAAGAAATAATGTTGTTGACGATCAAACTCCAGTGCATACTGGTTGACGGAAAATATAGAATTTAATCACGATTGCACCTGTGATCGATTTTCTTTTAGTTATTCATTTGACTAAATTTTTAAAAATTTGAAAAATTGATTATTTTATTCAATTTTACTTTTTTTTTTTAAAATACCAATGATTCTCCCAATATTTTTATCGAAAGCAAATAGTTAAGAAGTGAAGATTGGATTAGAATACCACACATATTTTTTATTGTTTATTTGTTTAACTTACATAAAAATGAGATAATTTTTTAATTACTCTGAAAGTATTATTTTTAGAGAAATTTGCAAAAAAAAAAAAAAAAAATACATTCGATCCAACAAAAAATTAATATAAATCCAAAATTAATTAATATAAGTCATCTAAAATTAATTTTAGATCAAATTATTTTCTAGTTTAATGAATATTTATAATTAAAGTGCATATTAATTTAAAAAAAACTGAAAAATTTATTGAAAAAAGTGACAAATCAAAAGAAAAAAAAATAACAAATTAAGTATTTGCATAAAAAATAAAAAATTTCTCAGCAATTACAGTTATCGGTTAAATGTTAAACAAAACTGCTCTGCTGAGCAAATAATAATTTATTTCTCGAACGAATAAGGTCAAGGGAAGAAATTTGATAACGAGACAAACTGTTTAATAATTTGATCTTATAAGACTAACAAAATTCACCTCATTTTTATGATATAATACTTTATTCTAATTCAAAAATTATGAATTTCAGGAAAAAAACAAAAATCATTTTCATTGTTTTCTTTTTTTTAAATTATGCTAAAGTTCAAAATATATGCGAAATTATAATTCAGAAAATCATCACTTATTTTCCGGTAATTTTTTTCCACTCAACAATTATTGCAAAACAAACGAACAAAAAAAAAAAAAGAGAAAAAACAAAAAAAAAAACAAAGCAAAAAACAATTCGGCTTGATGCATGGGCAGATTTAAGAGAATACGAAATTAAAAGGCGGTAAATGTATTTCATCAACGTAGCAAACCGATAACATCTGACTTGTGCCACTTTAGAGATCTAGATAATCTCACGTTATTGTAGCAAAAAGAAAAGTGCTAAATGCAACGCCGTACTCTTTCATTATTTTATCAAGTTCAGATAAAAAAATGATTACTGTTAAGAGAAAAGAAGCCATCACTGCCAAGAATGGTTATGTAGTTGGAATAAAAATTAAAAATTTTATCAAATAGAAGGCGGGAGTAGAAAGGGAGAGAAAGAAAGAGGGAGAATGACGATTGTCGTTGAAATTCCTTTAATATTCTACTATCTACTATCATGATCGTATGATAAAACCCCGCCCTTTCCGATGGACACCAAGTGACGTATTTTAATTATATGTGCATATGTATGTTATTTTGTACATGTATGTATGTATGTGTATGCATGTTCATGCATGTTGCATGCATATGTCTGTATGATTTCTGGAAGTGGAAGTAGTAGTAGTGGTAGTAAAGCTGAGAAGATGGTAGCACGGTTTGAAAATTTGAAGAGAAGACAGGAGAGTAAGGAAGTTTTGGTTGTGTTTAGGTCGATCGGGTTGGTTTTGTTCAAAGTTGTAAAAGGGAAGGAAGGAAGAAAGGAAGGAGGAGGAAAGGAACTTGTTTTAATCGTCACCCTCATTCTTCATTATTCTTTCCAATGTCTTTCCTTGTCTTTAAGGGGTACCCTGAATTTATCATCATCATCAGCATCAGTTTTCTCAAATACATCCTTCTTCCTATTTTTAAAATTCAAACAATCCCTTATAAAAATCATGCATTCATTCATTCATTCATTCATCTATCCGATTCGGTACGGGCAGAAAACGTCATCAACAGCATCTAATTTATGCTATTTTCGATGAAAACCGATGAAAACAGAGAAAGAACAAAACAGTTTGAATGAAATGATACGATGGATAATCAAAATTTCCGCCTGCCACATCTTTTCTCCAGCATTTTTAATCTCATCTATTTGTAACTTTTCCCCGCAATGAAATAATTCAAAATGATGAGAAGGAAAAGAAAATTATAGAAAAATATTGAAAATGTTATTTATGCTTCTGAAAAATTATATCATATGAATTAAAAAATCTAAACAGAAATAAGTATACAGAAAAATGATTTATCTATATATACACATCAATTATTCCGGATACATATCAGTTATTCCGAAAATGATAATATTTCCATATACAAGAAATATTATCATTTCTTTTTTTTTTTTCAGTTAAACTATCCATGAAAGTTTAGATAGTTGAACTGAAAAAAACAAAGAGAGGAAAGAAATGATAATATTGTTTGGTGCAGTATTTCTCCTCTATTGCTTCATTTAATCTTTTATTACAAATATTTAAAAAAAAAAAATGTCAGAATGAAATGTGCAAACTCAGAATATTCAATAATTTCCAATCTACTATAGTTATTTAAGTATTTTCATTTTTCTTTTTAAAAAATGGAAATACTTAAATTTTAGCAATTAAAATTTTTCAATAATTTTCAAAATAAAATTATTCATTTTTACAAATTTGTTTCATTTTTGTTAAATTGAAATAGCATTGAAGCATTTGCAACAAATCTATATTGAACTCATCATCATCATTATTACCACTATTATTATCTCATTGAAAGTGAGGTGACTTCAGTTATTACCAATGCAATATAACTTTAATGAGATAATGACAATGATGATGATAATGATAACAATGGTGGTGATGTTGATAATTTAATTAATTTAGCTGATAATCATTGTTATTGTCAATTATCTCATTAAAACTGAGATGATTTCAGCTATTATTAATGCAATGCAACTTTGATGATGATAATGATAATGATGATGATAATTTCATTGCTATTTTGTTAACTATTTCGACATTGATTGCAAAAAGTATAAATGAAGTTTTGAAATACTTTAAAATGTCAAAATGATGATGAAATGTTAAATGATCGCTTTAGCATCCTTCAGACTAGAATCAAAATGATTTACTGCCTTACTGATGTGACAGTTATTTCGTTAAATTGGAAGTGACAAAACAGAAAAAGATAAAATAGTATTGAAAGTGGTCGTATAATACCGGAAATAGATCGATTTTATCATTTAATGATAATTTTACGACTAAATTACAGACAATAAATGAAAAGAAAAATAGCGCCCAACCATTTCGTCTCTTTTAAAATTATTTCCAAATCAACATTCTAGATTTTCCGCTTTGTGTTAATTAAATCAATTGCTATTTTCACATCTCATCATTACTTACTATTTATTACATGCCATCATCTTTCTACTATTACCATTATTATCATTATTATTGTTATCATTATTATCATTATTGCATCAGCTCATCTCTTTATACTCATTTTCACAAGCATTCATATCTTTTATATTTGTCAATTTCTTTTCATTTTATTTAGGGATTGATACACATTAGCTTCTAACAACTAGATTGTTGAAAATCTCTCAAAATTAATGAATTATAAATAGATGATCTGATTAGTAAATGTGATTGATTGATTAAATAAATTTCCCAAACTATGAAATGTTTCATTTATCTCATGATTATACAGTGATAATTATAGTTAGTTATATATGCATTGGAACAAACTGAGGAGAATGATTAGCGAGAAAATGGTTTGATCATTTTGATCAAATAGATTACTTATTAATTTTATTGATTGTTAAATTAATTTTGTGATTAATTGTTAGTCTATTTCCTAGGAAACAAAATTTTTAGCAACTGCGACAACTGTAACCCATCAATAACATAATTATCAATCAAATTTATTCGATTATTTCTATATGTGAATGTAAAATAATTCATAAAATATTTTAAGATGCCCAGTTATAGACTGATTCAAACTTAAAAATTTGAAAAAACCAATTCGAATAATTGAACTAATTACTTTTGATTCCTAATTATTTCATCAATAATAAACTTTTCTGAGCTCCAAGTTTAAAAAACCTTTCCAGTCCGAAAAATCTGAAAAAATTGAAATAAGCAATGGTCATAAATATTCATTCAAATGCTTCTGAGACTATAGTATTTTCACAGCGGGAGACTCCAAAGTGACATTCCGGGATTTTTTTAACTTCTGGTCTTTGCATTTATTATGAAATTTTACAGATGGATGACATCAGAGAAATTGTCTTCTGATTATTGCTACGGTTAGGTTGTGTTAGGTAGATATCTCTATATAAAAGAAATACATTTGACGTAGAATACGTCATCTCATTATAATATTACTTGTTTTCACGTTTTTCATGTTTTCTTGTTCTCCTTAGATTAGAAGTGTTGCTCGATATGATTGTATCAACTAGCATTAATTTTACCATTATTCAATATTATCATAACAGATAAGAAAACATTATTTGGCATTAAAATAACATTGATAGTTGCAGATTGGAGTTATGAGTGACTACGATCATTTGGCGGAACAGTTAAGGCATCCCGATAATCCTATAGTATTCATGGAAATGACAGCGGGTGGTGCACCTATTGGAACAATCAAAATGGAATTATTCGCAGACGTTTGCCCGAAAACGGCTGAAAATTTCAGGTTTGAACAGAATATTGCTAGAACTCTAAATATTATATTGTTAAATAAAGTGATATTTGATGTCGGGAACTTACAAGTTGGGGATACGTCTTGTAATTTGAATATTTCTTTGAGTACGGCTCATAGTTGCGATTGATTAATAACCCAGTTCATTTCTATTGATTTTTTTTAGGCAATTTTGCACTGGCGAATATCGCAGGGATGGTGTGCCAGTTGGTTACAAAAATGCACAATTCCATAGGGTGATCAAAGATTTTATGATTCAGGGAGGCGATTTTGTCAATGTTAGTTTGCTTATTTCCATAAAGATGTCATCTGCTGTCATTTGATAAGAAGTGATATAATCTGTAATAATTAGGTTCATTTGAAATTTCAGTATAATATATGCTTAGAATTAAAATTTTTGTTATCAGTTGTTTTAATTTCACTTTTCCATTTTGATTAGTCTTATCACATGGAGTTAAAATTGATGAAATTTTTTGCTGCTTCATTTTGCCATTTTTTAATGTTATGTTATTCATGATTTACTCAGCTCTTTTATTAAACTATTTCAGGGTGATGGTACGGGTATGACAAGTATATACGGGTCGAAATTCAGGGATGAAAATTTTGATTTGGAACATTCAGGACCGGGAATTTTATCAATGGTAACATGTCTTATGAAGCGGTTCAGTAAATAATTTCGGCCTTTAAACAAAAGATCTATAGTTGTTTTGCAGGCGAATGCTGGACCAGATACAAATGGTTGTCAATTTTTCATAACTTGTGCGAAGTGTGATTTTCTTGATAAGAAGCATGTCGTTTTCGGTTAGTTATCACTTAACAAAACTTTACTAATTTTTGCTCGACTTTTTGATCTATTTATTCATTTGCTGAGATGATTCGCTCTACTACCGAGATGTTGAGTTCAGATAAGTCTACAGTTTTACAAGTGTTTGTCCTAAAAAAATTTTGTAGTTCCAAATTATTTGTTACAGAATATTCTTTTCTCGTAATCAATATATTCCCATCTTAATGATTATTATTGCTTCTATTCATCATTTATCATCATATTACCATTATATCTCTCTGCTCGTTATTATCCCAAAAATATCTGGCCTTTTTGGTTTTCCAGAACAGAAAATCTCTCTTACTTCACCCTTTCTTAATATATTTCTAATAGAAATGTTTTCTGCAGGAAGAGTATTGGATGGTTTATTAACAGTACGAAAAATCGAAAATGTCCCAACAGGTCAAAATAACAAACCTAAAATTCCTATTGTTATTACGCAGTGTGGGCAGTTGTAGTTGTCAATTGGATATTGTATTTTTATTTTTGTGTTATTTGCTGCGATCTCAATCCTTTTAAAAACTAATTTTTATAATAAAGAAACGAATAGAAATTAAAGATTTCATGCTCCACTTGGATATAGTTATGCCAAATATGAATTCCTAAACTTGGAGAAGATTCGAAAAACCACTTCTATTTAATAGATAAGAGATTGCGAAAATTTTATGGATGGAGCATATAAATAATTTAATTCGAAATGATGTGCTCTATTATCTCTTGTGAGATATTAGGGCGGGGAAGTTGTTAATTTTGTATTATTTGTTAAGTACTTTTTTTCATATGAAGTATGAGGCATGAATTCATTTTAAAAAATTTTTTGCTGCAAAAAATTACTATTCATTAATTTAAAAAATTGCCGAAAGCTATAAAAGTGCTGTTTTGTTTCGATTCTTGTTTTGATTTGTCTATGGTATTTCCTATTACCGTTACATTTTTTGCGTGATAAACAAACACTAAGATATGTAGAGAAAACGGATGTTTCTTTATCAGCTTACGGAAAATTTTCCTTTAACAGTTTACTCTGACAAACGGGAAGTGAGGGCTAACTTTTATGAGGATCCTTTGTGGATGCTTCTTTCGGCATGCTACTTTAAATTCATGCATCATTTCTGCATTATATCAAATTACAATTCGGGAAATTACTTAACATTTTTTTTTTCCTGGAATGGAAACAGTACCCAGTACTTCGATAACTAACAGCTCATCACTCAATTTCAAGGTATTTGTTGCTGAGATTATTAAACTTTATCTTATTAAAGCTTAAAAGAATCACGGACAGTGTCGATTTTTGAGTGATATATGTCAGATTTAGCGGTGATCATGTGGTCGTAGGTCAGGATCATAATGAGCTCAAGAAAAGAGTCGTGCAAGCTTTTTCTATGATGTGCGTGTTGATGGCAAGTAATCGAGACTTGAGAGCTAGAAAATAATGTTACTTCCGTGTATATTTGAAGTTCATGAGGATCTTCTGATTTCTATAGCATTAGATTGCTAGTTATTTCCATATTATTTTGATTGGATTTTTTGAAAATTTTAATCAGTGCAAATAAACATTCAGATATTAGGTAAATACTTTTTGACTTCGAAAGTTACCATAATAACGGTATGAATATAGATTATAAAAACAATGCTTTATTTATATTACTAAAGAGGAAATATTTGTTTAAGAGATTTTAAGTTTTCAAGATATTTTCGGGAAATATTTGAGCATTTACATTTCAGATAGTATTACTAGGTGAAGGTGCTGTGGGCAAAACTTCATTAATGTTACGCTATGTAGAAAATAAATTTAACCCACAACATATATCAACATTACAGGTACTTTTAAGCATTTCGCATGCATTTTTTTTCCTAGTTGATGTGAAGAAGAATTAATGGATTTTCAAATAAAAAAACTGTTTGATTTCATCAAAATCGACATCGATTTAACTCATTTTTTCGATTTATTGCATGCTTGATCATCCTTATAAATTTCCCTTTCCGACTTTTTTTTCGATTTTTATTAATACTTAAGGGCTGTCTTATTTGTGATACAGAAATAATCACTAAAAAATACGATAAAATTTACAGACTTTTATATTCTAAATTAAATTGAAAAATTCCTCACACTTGTGAAACTATTTATTTTATTTTAGGCTTCATTTTTGAACAAAAAACTTAATGTTGATGGCCAGACAATAGAATTGAATATATGGGATACAGCCGGACAGGAAAAATTCCATGCACTTGGTCCGATATATTACAGAGACAGTCATGGTGCTCTTTTGATTTACGATATCACCGATACTCATTCCTTTGAAAAGGCACGTAAATCAGGACAACTGAGATCTTATTGATTATCTTCAAAAAGTATCCGAAGTACCGATACTTAATTAACAAAGAGATTAAAGTAAATGGCTAGAGAACTAGAATTGCAAGCCTTTTTTAAAAATTGATATTCGCATTATCATTTTGTACTCTTTTGTTATATCAGGATGCGCAATGTTTAGGTATTACTGAGATTGGTAACGTTTTTACTCTCATTGTAATAATGATTGTGATAAAGTTATATGTTCAAACTATTTCAAGTTTTTAGGTAAAAATGTGGGTAAAGGAACTGAAACGTATGTTAGGTGATGACGTTTTTTTGATGATTATTGGAAACAAAATGGATTTAGAACGGAATCGAAATGTAGATACTAATGAAGCTATCGAGTTTGTTTTTTTTTCCCCAATCAATGAGTTTAAAAAATTTTTGTTTGAGAACTGGAAAATTTTTTACTGAAATTTTCAGATATGCAAAATCAATTGATGCGGAACATTTTGAAACTTCAGCTAAAGATAACATTGGTGTAACACAAGTTTTTGACTATCTCGTAAAAGGTATTTGCATCATCAATTTGAGTTTTTTCATTTTGCCAAGTGATTAGCACTGTTATCAATATTTCGACCAGTTGTTTATAAAAATGATTGGATTTGAGGAGTGTCAGATTAATTTCGCATCACATTGTATTCCATTAAATTTCAGTGTACAAAAAATTTTTTGTCCCGTATTTGCGATTAGGGCGTTTTGCAGAAGAATATCACTAAAGAAATCTCTCAAATTAATAGATCAGAAGTTCATGATTGAAACTTTTTGTAACGGTAGAATTATTATTGGAATTTCGTTAATGATTTCCTATTAAAGAAATGATTTTGATTCAAATTTAAAAGAATTTATATTCAATTCAAATTCTAAAAAAATTTATATTTTTGGTTAGTTTATGGCTGTGAATTTTTTTTTTTTTAGGTTTAGTCGAAAGAGCAAGATATTCGCAGTTCCAAGACACGGATATTACGTCACATTATAGTGCATCGCGAAGGAATGACTTATTGATTATTGATGATCCACCTACTGTCAAAAAATCTTGTTGTTCTGGCTAATAATTGTCATTAGTTCTGACACCTAGTCTTAAGTACTATTTATCTTCTATTTATCTTTATTATTTTCGACAAGACAGTGCGTGTAAATTATCTATTGCGTGTATGTCATTTTCAGGTATTGTTATTAGTTTGGATTTTAAAATTCCATAACTTTCAAAATTTGATTTTGTAGCTAAAATTTCATCATCGGTTTATTTTTAACACTGAAATGATGAATTGTTGAATGGATTCTCATAAAAAATTAAAAAAATGGATCAAGAATCTACACTTGAAAATTTTTTGAAATTCAAAAGTTATATTAGATTGTAAAATTAGATGAAATACTTTATATTTTTTGTCTAAATGGATCACGTATTAGGTTTATTTACATTAACTTCTAGATTGGCGTTTTCTTATCTTCTGTAAATTCTTTCTAGCAATATGCAAGATTTCTACGGAATTTAAAGCGATATTTTTTTGTAAAAAACGAATTTAAATGAAAAATAAGCCGTGGGAATCAATCGAAAGGTTATTTATGAAAGAATCATGCTTTTTGAGAACATGTCTTATTTCGGATTTTAATAATGTTTGCTGAACTTTGGAGCTTCTTTATGTGTCCATAGTGGTAGGCATCTATAAACATGAATCTTGTTTGAAATTCTTCATATATTTGATAATTTAACCTGTTTGCTGTTCTTTCTTTTCTCGAATTCATTTAACTTTTTCCATTGATATTATACATATACTTTAATTTTTTCTTGTATGAAAATTGTAATTATTAGTTTATCATTTGAAAATTTTCAGAAATTTTGTAATTAATAAATGAAATTGATAAACTTTAGTTATTTAGTTATCCAAGAGTACAGTAGAAAATCTTTCTAGCGTGTACTGTACTATTAAAATTAAACTAGAGTCCGTTTAAAAAAAGCCTAAATTAATTCCGAGTAAAAGTTTGCAGAAATTTGCTATTATTCAGCTTCTTTTAGTTGAGATAAGGATATTCATCCTTGCATAGGTTATTCGTCTATTCTGATGAGTTTAACACAAATTTTTCCTTTTGCTTAAAAAAAAGTATCAACTTTAAACATTATCATTTTTATTTATTTTATGGTCCTTTATTCGCTTTTGTAATAAGCCTAATGAACTGACATATTTACTGGTAATTCGATTTATTTTATTTTCCATGTAATAACTTCATATTCTATTTCTGATAGCTATTTATTTCAATGAAAACATCTCGTAATTTATATTTTCAAGTTTACTGAATGATTAGCTTAAATTTGAGAAGAGGAATTGTGCAGAAAATGAGACGTTAAAATTTAGCTTCCGTAAAACATAACTTAGGACGAAGAATTTTGCTGTTCATTGCCTTAAAAGATAAAAGAGGAGAAAGCAGTGAAAAAGATAGAAAGAGAATTAAAATGAAATGATATGGAGAGATATAAAGGCTGGATGATAAAATTATTGAATTATATATATTGGCAGCTGGTAATTTAAAATTCTCTCAGTAAATAATTAAAATTCATCAACTATTAATAATCAAAAATTAATTAGAAATCGCCGATGTATCGTTATCAATATAGTCTCGTTTTAGTTCTAACTGGTTCTATTCAAATATAATAGCCAATTTATCTCATAAAAATTCACGATGAAATCAAGGATTCTGATGCTGGTATTATAGATTGTCGATTTTCCATCAAATCCGTTATTACACTAAAAAAAAAAAGAAGAATAGTTGGGATTTAAAAATTTAATACTTGAATGAAAGGAAATGTAGGTGATGGAAATAGTTATAATATTATTTATTAAGAATCTTGTTTTTTATTTAATTAAATTTTAGAAATTCTTTTCGAATTTAATTTGATGAGGAAAAAAATTATTACGAAAATTATTAATTGATTATAAAAGTTAACTTTTTAAATCATATTTCCATTTTTCTTAAATCATATTTCCATTTCATTGATTTGCTAATAGAACTTAAATTTAAATTTAAGGATGATGATATGATCTTTTAATATTTTCAAATAATTTGTAAAAATAAGAACCTTGTTTTCAGTTTTCGATTAATGGGATAATCATTTTCGAGATGAGTTTTCGAATTTTTTTGTTCTTTCTTGCTACTGTAATCATCAGTTTCGGCATCAGTTTTTTGATAGTTTGATTTCATAGCTGTCATTGTTGGTAACATTAGTAACCTATTATAAAAATTAACTTCATTGAAAGCTGGATTAGTTTGTGCAATGGATGGAACATTTGATAAAGGAATATTGGGCGGAGATGATTCAGTATATCCTGTATATATGGGATATACCGGGATTCCAATACCATTAAGCAAATGCCATGATCGATCAATTGGTGTTGCTCGATTTGGCATCATCCATGAATTATTTAGATTAGACAGGGTCATCTGTACGGAATTATCGAAATGATTATTTACAGGTGTAATTGGTGGCACAAATTGACCGATTGGTTCTTGGATTACAGATATCGTATCCCAAGCTGTTGGATTTTGCTGATAATTTGGTTGATATTGTGATGCTGAAGTCAGAAATCGATTCATCACATTTGGTAGTTGATTTGGAGATGTCCAAATTTTTCCTGATTGTGCAATGTTACTCAATGGATTCCATAGTTGATTGCCTGGAGGACACAAATTTCCTGGATTCAAATTCAGATATCCTTTTTGCTTTTGGTTCGCATACTTCATACGTTCGCTTATTCCATTAATAAATTGCATGTTATTGGATGAAATAATTGGTTTCGGTGTTAATATACCACGATAATCTGATTTCAGATTCATCACCATATCCGAATCATTATTATCACCTTCTGTTTCACGTATAGAAAAGATCGGTTTAGCGCCTTTTCTCGAATTAGCTAATTTAACTTCTTTTTCATATCGTTGATTTTCGCTTCCCGAAAATATTTTTGGCTGATTCATTACAATGAATTTTGCTTCATCAATTTGATATTCAGTGTTTTTTGGTCTTTGAAAATTTTCGCTCCAAAATTTCGTAACTTTCGATTCAAGTAAATTCGCATTTCTTCGATCTGTCGTTTCTGCAGAATCTTCTGAAAACATTTTTTTTCCATTCTTGAACTTTCTAGTGCCTCCATTTAACAAGATCGATTGTTTTCGCGTTTTTTGTGGCAAATCGGATCCGGTCAATTCGAACTGATGTAATGGAGGTGCTGTAAACCGGATATCCACAATTCGGAATGGTCCAGATAATGGAAGTAGTTCTGTCTCTAGATCTGTTCGAATTTCGACCGTATTATCTGAAATTTATAATTTTGAGGTGTATTTTTCGAATTTTAGCTAGATTTCGAACTTTTTTTTTTTTCTAGATACTATTGCACAGATCATTTTCTCTGCTTATATTTATTGTCGCATATATTTTGATCAATCAGTTCATGCAATGTATTATTTTTAACGGATATACTGAAAAGCATCATAAAATCGGACATTCATAATTTCATGATAATGAGGACAATTCTAATTGAAACTGGTCCTATATCTGATGAACATATTGAAAATTCACTAAATATAAATTTAAACGAATTTTAATTTCTTTTTTAAACTTTAAAAATCAATATTTTAAACTATACTTATAACAGAATTGGCTTGTTTTGAAAAGTTAGAATTTGTCACATTCGTTGGCCAGATTAAAGTACCATCCAATAATTTTTCACGAAGAACAACACTTTTTGGTCGAATTACACTTTCTGCCAATGTTTGTTCGCAATTTTTGATGATCCAAAATATCGATCAATTTAAGAATTAATGATTTTGAAAAGTTGATTAATTTCATGATTGAAACAAAAAGAAAAATGGAATCTCTTAAAAATCACTGCTTATTAATTAATAATAGTATTATCTTTAGCATACAAGCAGTAATTATTGATGTTTGATAGCATTGATAATTGGGATAGCAAGAAGGGGAAAAATACAGTAGCAAAAAAAAAGTGTCTTCAAATATGAAATGAGGAATGTTTTAGAATATTTTTCAAATTTCAAGACAAATCTCAATTTGAAATTACCTTATGGAAGGTCAGAAAAAGAAGTAACTTTTGTTTAAAATAGACTTGAAGAAAATGATAGTATCGCATAGCCTGAAAAAATGAAAAATACTTATTAATCGATTAAAACGACGGAAATAATTCAGTGACCTTTTAGGTCTAATTTACATATTTTGCCAAATAAAAGAAGATTTAAATCCTTGAGATGAATTAATCTGTTAGATTAGAAGTTGAAAACACTATTACAAAATTTCTAGTCCAATTCATTTGAAACTAGAAAATGATACATCAATTAAATTTAATATTGCTTTCGAGCTTATTTCCGATTTCGAACTTATTCTTTCAAATTTTCAAATCGATATGATTATATGTATCAGATTTCGAAAAACAAATAAATGACTTGTTTTTATGGTAGCAAAAATGATTTTCTTGTTGTTTATTTAAAATTGATGAAAAATATTTATCAAAATATTATGCAAACTATTTCAATTGATAAAATGAAAGTAGCTGATAACTTCAACTTTAGAAATTGCTTTAAAAAAAAGTTTAGAAGTTTATGAAGTTTAGAAATTTCAATGAAAATTATCTATTAGAAGTGCTATTTTTCGCTTTACACATTTATTATTTGTCATTTTTGTTGAAAATACCACCAATTTATAGCAATCTTAAGCACATACAATTGGAAAGAAATTATTGAAAGTTAAATTTATGAATTGATATGTTTCATATTGTTAATCAGTTCGGTGATGTTAAATGTAAAATTAAAAAACAAAGAATTGAAAAATATTCCAATCAATAAATGTCTCATTAAAGTTTCAGCTTTTCATGCAATACTTTTTCTGTTTGTTGATTGAAATCAGTTTTTGAGAAATTTGCTTTGAACGAAGTTAGAATCCAGTTGAAATCCTCATAATTTAAGATAAACAAACATTTTGACGAAAGATGAACAAACCAGGTTTTTTTGGCCAAAAATATTTCGGAAAAAAAAAACTTGAATAAACAAAAGTTTAGAGGCTGTTATACAAATATTTGAAAGTCATTTGTTTTAATCAATATTTTAAAACAGAAATAAAAGTTCTAAATTATCAAAATACAATCAAAAATAATGGTTACATTGAATTATCATACTGTACTTATAGTTATCATCATTTAAAATTAATTCCCAGAGAAAGTTTAGAATTCATTGGAAAATAAAAGTGATAAATTAGATCAGATCAAGATAATTCTTTATTTTTCGTCTTAATTTATAATTAATAGAAATTGGCATGAATAAAACGTTATAGAAGTTTCTTGGAAAATAGGAAAAAGTAAAAAGTGAAAACTTTATTGCACTTTATTAAGAAGGGGAGAGAGAGAGAGAGTGGGAGAGGGGGAGAGAGAGGAATTGAAATGAACATGATAATATTTGAGAATTTATTTGGAATTGAACAAAGTGATCAACATATTTACTTGATTTAGTGACCTGAATTTGATGTGTTTAAATGTGATCATGTTGAAAGATTTGGTAGATTAGAGAAGGATTTTGAATTCGTTTACTTTTATAAATAAATCTTTTCCATCCAACAATACTATATTGAAAATAATGACATTTGATTATGGTAGTATTAAAAGGAAAGCTTTCAATTCATTTCATACAATCAATCGATCGATCGTAATCGTTCATCAAATTAAATGATCCATATCGATAAAATTAATAAATCATTTGTGATTTAATTGATTATGTTAAAAAAATTTATTATTTTCATATTATGTATAGCTTTTGAAAGTTTTTTTTTTTCATTTTTAATACCAGAAAAACAAAAAGAAAAAAAAAAGTAAAGGATGATTTACAGCCACTTAGTTAAGCTTTTTAAACTAATTTTGGGTTTTTCTCGTCTAAAATCAAAAAAAGATAACAATCTATTATATTTTAAATTCAATTAAACTCTAATTTAAATTTGGAGTAAATCTAATTGAATGTAATTAAATCTATTTTATTTTAATTCCGAACTTAATTTAAAGATCAATTTTGCATATTGTCTAGATCATTTTTTGTTTATCATTTTTTTTGTTTGTTTATTTACATTTATTTAATGTATGGCATTTTCTGGCTTTGTAATTTCACACAATTTAGATCAATCACATTTATACAGGAATTAACTGAAAGATGTAAACAATTATTTCGTAAATATTTTCATATAATGGTGAAAAAAAAAAAAAAAAAAAGAGAAGAATCTTAAAGGATTGATAAATTTGGTAACAATTTAGCACAACATAGCAGTACTACAATATATATTCAATATATGTTCTTGTTGTTAAACATTTGCTTAATTTCAAAAATTGATGAAAATTAATTAATTTCAAATAAATTTTTCTTAAATTTTATCAGTTTTTACCCCTAATAATTTCCACTAATTTTTATCAGAATGTTTGACAGCAGGAATGTATACCGGGAAACTGTTCCTAAATTTTATCAATTTTTATCAAAATGTTTTAATAATTCTTTTTGGATATATATTATAGTTCACTGCAAAATTGTCCCATTTCAGTAGCCACTATCTCTACTTGATCCTTGATCATCGAGACCAATTTGTCGCCTGTAGGAAAATTCTTTGCTCGCTGATTGTGATAATGAATTTAAGCGAGATGTTAACGAATTCGCTGATCGTCGCAATCTTTTATAAAATGGTGCGCACATTTTTAGCGCTAACTGAAATAATAATAATATTTATTCATTCATTTAATGAATGGTATCACAGTTATCAGTTTGGTATATTTAGGTAACAAATGGTACCATTAATTGTCCTTTTTTCTTCTTAAATTGAAGAAAAAAAGAACGCGGTAAATACCTCGTATGGAGGTGGTGCTTCATCGATCGGTCTCATCGATTCGATCAAAGGATATCGATCATCTATCGATTCTTCATTTATCGTATTGTAACCAGGTGAACGCCATGCTGCTGATAAGCCTGCAATACTTGCTGATCGCGGTGAACCACTGAATGTTCGTGGAAGTGCTGATGATGGTGTAGTAACGATCAATGGATCTGATCGACCAATTACTCTAAAATTCGAAGATTTCTGCAAAAACTGTGTTAAAAAAATAAATTCGAATTTATTGATTTCTTTCTTCATTGGAATATTGCCAAATATCAGAAATACATATGAAAATTTTGGATTAATTTAACTGATTCAAAGTTAATTTACGTCCTAATATCTTGGCTTATTTCATTTAAATTCCAACATTAAATTGCTAAAAATAGGCCCAGTAATTTTCCAATCTAGTCTGTTTTGAACTTTATGGATCCCATTTTTAGTCCCAATCTCATAAAGAAAATTCGTATTTTAAAAAAAAAAAAACAAATCGATAAAAAAATGCTAAATAATTGAACTTACTTATTGAAAATTAAACTCATTGATCGACGACTTTGGAAGGGAATGTCTTCTCTGAAATTACGTCGAATTGATGGCTGCCTAGGCTCATTTCGCCAGAAACGTTTTGGTGAATTTCGAAGAGCGCCATAATTCATAACCATAGCATTTTCATTACCGGTTGTTCCAATACGATTCCGATTCCGGAAATGACCATTCGGAAGGACATGCTATAAAACACTGTTTAAGAATTTAGTTTTTTTTAGATTGACGCTTAACCGGTTGTTCCAATACTATTCCGATTCCGGAAATGACCATTCAGAAGGAAGTGCTATGAAATACTGATTAAGAATTTAGACTTTTTGGATTGTCGTTTAATTTAAGCATTATTTGAACGTCAGAAATGAAATTTTGAAAAAATATTTAGTTCTAATTAAACTTTGTTGGACTTATTTGTGTTTTTTTTTTCTTTTGATATCTTATAGTTATATTCCCTGATCTTATTAATTAAAATTAACTTCATCATATTGGAATTTAAAATATTCGAAAAATTGAAACAAACTTGAATTGCATATTTTCTGAAACTGAATTCCAAGATAATTATTGTTAATCATTTATGTATCATTTCGAAAAATAAAAAAATAAAAATAAAAATTTAACTGTAAAATCATGTGGATCTTTCTCAAATAAAAGATAAACTTTGAAAAAGATGCGAATCATTCCAGATTTTAATTTTAAAGTTTTTTTTTTTTTTCATATTTAAGCGTATTTCGACAAAAAATTCATTCAAGGATTTGAACTTTGACTTGCCTGATTAGATGGTTCCATAAGCATAGCTTCACTATAACTTGGCACCACAAGATAATTCTCATTCTGTTCTATCGAATCAAATTCACGATTGCTAGCAGATCCGTGAATTAACATACCCGTGTAATTAACACTTGATGGACTAAAATTAAAATTTTAAACAGAATTCTTTTTTTTTTTTCACAATTATTGATTTTTGTAAAAATTTCAAAATAAATTATCAATTTTTGAAACTTTTAAACTAATTTACCTTAAATAATTTGTACCGAATAATTTAGAAATTTGATAATTAACATGGGCAGTACGTAGGTCACAAATAATTCTTAATGGCCAACTTAGCAAAATTATGCTAGAAATCCAAAATGCAGTTGAGGTTAGATACCAAGGACGCTTATTAGATTGTGTTGAATATACAATTAATGATTCGATGAATTGTGTGCCAGCAAAATCGAGGCCTTCATGTATCTAAAATTTATCTTAAGTACCATGAAAAAAAAAAAAGAAAAAACATCTTTTATCAGTCTTTTTGTAAATAATCTCTAATCTTTTGCTTAACTTCCGCAAAAAACACTCTAAGCTATCATGTTGTTTTTATTGATTTTAAAATTTTTAATTACTTCCATATAATCATCACGAATTTCATTTTCGATGAAAAAACGTGAGCGTTGATCTTCGAATTCATTCGCTGCTTGCATACATGCAAAAATGAATCCTTTAGTGATATCGATTTTTGTGATTGGATAACGTTCCAGATCAATCAATGATTTTGATATATCCTGAAGAAATATTATTATCATATCATCAATAAGAACGCATGATATGATAATAACATCACACATGTTTATTTTTAACAATTTTAAAATGATTTTCAGCTAATTTCATTTTTTGATGAGTTCATTTCGAAATTTCAAAATGATTTCAAGCAAAGTTTTCTGAAAAATGCAATAATTTAATGTCATTGATTTCTATGAATATTATCATAAAACAATTAAATGGCTTCAAATATAAACATGCTTCATTTGATTATCTATCATATCAATTAAATTCCACTTGATCACATTTAAATGCAAAAATTTCAAGCTAATAAACTGCTTTCCTAACTTCTTCATAGGAATAGATCATTTATGAATGAATATTTCGTGGTATTATCATCTTCTGTTCATATCATATTTAAGTATTTACCTTTGGATTAAAATAAGAAATTCAAATTTTTATTCAAAAACTATTATTCAAGGAATTTCTCTTTGGATTAAAATAAAAAATTCAAATTTCTATTTAAAAAATTACCTTAACACCACATGCATCGTAAATGAAAACACTACCAGCAACATATGAATTGACTCGCTCGTAAAAAGTTTGCAATGCTGAGATAGCATCACCATTTCTATACCTTCAATTTTATTGGTTTAAAAATTTATTCCATTAATTCAAAATTTTTTTTCTCAAAATTTTCAAATTTAAATTTTTCAAAAATTACGATGCATCAAAAACTACGAAAAAGAAAGCATCAAGAAACATAAATAAAGTGTATTTACATACGAAAAAAACTAATAATACTGCTATTAATATAAATGTAATTATTTAATTTTATACTTAACTCTAAATTATGGCTTTGTGATTTTTATTATCAGTCTTATAAGACGGAATTTAAAAATTGAAAATAAAAAAAAAGAATTAAAAAATTAAATTAGCGAATCCTAATTATTATCAAACTCTATTAAATCATAATCAAATCAAATGTTCATTTTTAATTAAATCACAATCTTAGTTAAATCAAATCCTGAAAACAATAAATCTTAATTAAATTAAATTCCCATCGTTTTTTTTTTTAATTTAAATTTCGAACTTTTTTTTTGGATCCTTAAGCTCATTCCTGAATAAAAAAAAACGTAGGCAATAAACCTGGTAACTTGTCGTGCTCGTCTTACATAATGATAACAAATACTTCGCCACCAAACAATTGGTGGAGCATTTCGCATTTTATCAATATATTCCATTGCTTCAATATGATTAACCTAAATCTTATCATTCCTTTCAGGTAGGTAGATTATCATACAAATACTATTTCTATCAATTGTGATTCAAATTTTTATTCGAATTTTTTTTTCTTTTTTTAAACTTTAAGAAACACACAAATTATCAATTAATGAAATGATTAAATTGATTATTTGAAAAAATCAATAAGGCGAATTTTTCGAAGATACACCAACAGATACCACTTATCATCACATGTGATTTGTACTTAAGTTGGTAATTTTTTTTTTTAGGTTTTGAAGAAATACACAAATTAGCAGTTAATTATCGAATTATTCGAATTAAATTTCAATAATCGAATGAATTTTTAATGATTATTTTCACTTGAAAATTTTTCAATCAATTCAAATTTCACCCTAAATTATGTGCAAGAAACGAAGAAACAATTTGATAAATTACTTTTTTAATTTTGCTAATTTTAGCACGATTATGCCAACATTCCATAATATAAACAATGTATAACATAATGCCAAATGCTATTGGTATAAAATGATATCCCTGAGAACATGGTCCATATGAATTCCTGTTAAATTTCAAATTATAAACTAAAATTCATTCATCCAAATAATCATTTCTTTCAATTATTGCTAAGTTTATATCAAATGATTTCCTTACTAATAGTCGAAGTAATTAATGATAAAAATTACGAATAATTCAAATCTTGTATTTTAATTAGCATAAAACAGTTTGATTGATTCAACGAGCTTAATATAATTACGCTTTCATAACTTTTTTTTTTCTAGAAAAATTTGTTTTTTTTTCATAAAAATTTCTCATAACCAAAAAAAAAGAAAAGAAATTTCGAAAGATGCATCAAATGAACGATTCAATTACAAAAAAAACAAATATCATTTGGACATATTTATAAATAATGTCTTTTACAATTAATTATTGGTGCTACGTGATATCAGGTAAGATTGAATTTCGAAAAAAAAAAAAAAAAAAAAAACTTGCTTTGAAGTAATTTGAGCAACATTTACATAATGATTCGAATTGCACCAAATGCCATAACTAATGCATAAATGTATCAATAATGTTGTTAGTAAACATTTCCAGTGAAATTTATGTCGAAACGCTTTCCAAAGCGTTTGAGGTCGTGGTTTTTGCTAAAAAAAAAAAAAAAAAAAAAAAAAAAAAAAAAAAAAAAAAAAAATTAAAATTTAGTAAAACACCAATAATAATTTATTGATCGATAACGAAAATTTATTAATTTTGAAATCAAAAATATGAATAAATGAAATTTAATTAATGATGCATTTTCTAGCGTTAATTCGAAATTTTAGAAAACTATAACTGAAATCATACTCATCGCATTTCGTGCTCTCAATTTCAATATCTTTCAGGTTTTTTGAGAAATGATTTAGGTCAACTATAGCAAAATTTTAAGTACCAATAAATTGAAAAAAATCCTAACCACGGGATTTTCGTTGTCAGCTCCGTGTGTCATTATTAGTTAATAGCAATTGCAGTGTAAAAATGAATTTATACATAACTGCAAATTAAGATTTTTTGAATTAATGAGAAAAAATTTTCATTAAATTAATGAAACATTTTTCAAAAACAGTTGAAAAATTTGCATTATCATCAAAAAAAAAAAAGAAAAAAAAAATTATGCTATGTATTTTGATGTAAACAAGAATTAATTACGTAAATGAATTTTTCAATAAGAATTGCATGCTTAAAATGTTTGAAAGTGAATAATGGCAAAATTTAAAGTAAGGTTTCGGTTACTTTTTTTTCTTTTTTTAAATTTTTTATTAATTTTTTAATTTCCAATTTTAGTTTTATGAATTTATAGTTTTCTAATTTTAAAATCGAAATGCTTTGTGAGATATTTGTCTTCCATATCGTTATCAATGATATGTTCGATAATTCTGCAAATGATATGATAACCATCTATATTTTCACCCTTCTAATCGTACAAAATTTTTGAACTTATCTTGATTGCTCAACCATAACATTTATCCTTTGACCCTACCAACCATTAACAAAACAAAAATCTTAGGATTGATTATGATAAGAAAAAAATATATATCGATAGATAAGACATAAAATTGTAATTGCTAAATAGGCTTTACAAGATATTATTTTGGATTTTCAAATCTGAAAAATTCAAAAATATTATTATAAATTAATTCATTAAAATCCTTAATTAACAAAAGCGAAAAATTCTTAATTAAGTAATAGGAGCGGGAATTATGATCTTTAATTGAGTGATAAAATCGAAAGATTCTGATTTCTAAATAGAAAATAAAATTAAAAGATTCTGATTCCTAATTAATTAATAAAAGCAAAAAGTCCTGAATTTCAAATCAGTGATAAAAGCAGAAAATTGTGATCGTTAAATAAGTGACAGGAACGAAGGATTCGAAATTCTTAATTACGCAATAAAAGCGAAAGATTCAGAATTCCTAATGAAGCAATAAAAGCGAAAGATTTTAATTCCTAAATTAGTAATAGAAGCAAACGATTCGTTCTGCAATTTTCCAATTAAAAAATGAAATTGCTCATTACGAAATCTTTTGAATGAAAAGATGATATATGAAAAGAGCTTCCATTCATCCTAAAAATTGCTGATTTCTCGATAAGATTTTATCAGAAAAGAAAAAAATTGCAAGAATGAGGCAAAAGATCAATCTAAAGATGAATTGCGATGAAAAAAAAAAAAAAAAAAAAAAACGAGAGAGAGGAAGTTAGAAGAGATTCTCAATTTTTCTCAATTTAGCCTTTCCTTTTTTGCTTCTTTTTTTTTCTCTCTCTTTTCTTGTCATTCAAAAATAAAACGAGACTGAATTTGATAATTATTGCATGTTGCTAGGATGTGCAAGATGAAAAAGCCAAAAAAAAAGGAGTTGCTTCTTGCTTTTTCCATCACAATAATCGATCATCTGATGAGTAAAAGCATTTGAAAGTGCTTTAAAATTGCATAAAATTCTTTGCATGCATGCATGCATGCAATGCATGCTTATCAATAATCTGTAATGGAGCATTTTTTTTTCGCTGCAAATTTTGATGTTTACAAAGAAAATGATAATTGATTTCTCGTTTTTCTGATAATCGATATAGATACAATTAATGTTTGCAAAATTTTGCAATTATCGAAAAGTTTTGTAATTTAATTAGTGCAATGCTTTTCTTAATTAATTTATTTTAGATTCTTTTTCACAATTTGAAATAAACTGATAATAATAAGCAAGCGGAAAGAAAGTTCAAATCGAGAAAAAGAAATAAGGATATATTACGATTAGAATTTGAAATTTAATAGAATTTTTGATTTTTACTAGAGGAATTTGCTTATAAATTATAAATTAGAGAATTCGACTATAAATTGAATTTTACTAAAACACTATGATTATAAATAAATCATAAGCTATCATCAAAAATTCATTACCTTTATAATGGAATCCAAATTTTAAAGGTTTAAAGATTAGAATATGAATTATACTTCTTTTATGGAAATATTCAAATAAATACAATTGAAGTTCGAAGAAATCATTTAAAAGTTTACGTTTTCATCCGTAAAAATTTTGAAAAAAAATGATTAAATTGAATATTTGTATAGAAAGAATTAATTAATATGTGTGTTTTAAAATAGCATTTAAAAAAAAAAAAATTAATAGGGGCAAAAATTCGCAAGTTATGGCATTTTTGACAGAATTTTTGATCGGTTTCTCAAAATTCTACAAAAATATTGGTTTCTTAATCAAGGATAATCATATTACTTGGTTGATGATGATGCATCGTAAAAAAATGAAACAATTATCTTGAAAATATTCTGTAATTAATTATTTGAAAAGTTTGTTTTAAATTATATGAATTAATTTTCTGACATAAAAAAATTCGATTTGATAGTCATATCAAAATAAATACTTCATGTTCATTTTTATTGAATAATTCAAAAATCTCAGATCAATTTATACATTTAAATGATAAAAATTTAATTTTTAATAGTGAGACGAAATAAAGGTTAATTATTTTTGATTTTCTTTTGTCGCATCTCTTTGGTGAGAGAAATATTTGATCATAAAAAAAATTTAAATTTAAACAATTTATGATCCAAAAATTGGATAAAACATCAATTCTATTTATATTCTAACATAATTTAGTTCTAAATTTTTAGAATTTCTTATACAATCATCTTCCTCAACTTCATCTTCTTCATAGTTTAAATTCAATTTCTCATAATTTCATTTTCTTTCATTCTTTCCCGGTAATCCTTAATCTTTTTCCTGAAACAAAATTGCGAAATTAAATGATTTTTTCTACAGTTTGAGCAACAAAAATTCACAGCAATCAGTAAAATGAAAATTTTTGAATTTATTTCGCTGACGTAAAAGTAAAAAAATTTAAAACTGATATTTAATTATAAATTTGATTGAGATAAATTTGAATTCAAAAATAATGTTTTTAAGATTAGATATGCATTTAGGACTCTATTTAATATTTAATATTAATATTTCATATTAAATAAAATATGGCTGGTTAAATTAGTGGTTACATATTATTTCATAGTAGTTACAATTAGTGGTTACATATTATTGGCTGGTTACATATTTCTTCATACTTGGCTTTAGACCAGATTAAATATGACAGAACCACTCGTTTTACTCGTTTTTGATCAACTTGGCCAATTTATTAAGCTTGCTGCACTGTTATCAATACTATATAAAAAACCTTATCTTTTAAATCGAAAAAAAGAAAATCTTATCTCCTGAATAAATATTACTTTATCATTCGTAAAAACCTTATTTTTAAATGAAGTGATAAGATAAATAATTATATTCATATTTTTTTACCATTAAATAAGTTAAGTAATTAAGTATGATTATTATTTAGGTCAATTTAAAAAAAATTTCATTAGTTCATTTTTTCATTCATTTTTTGTTTGATCAAAAATTTGATGAAATTAAAATTGACACCTTCATGAAGCATATGGTAGTTTGGGGCTTAGAGTTTAAATTTCTCTTTTTTTTTTTCGAAAAATTTATTTTGAAAATTTCAAATTTTCAAGAAAAATTCAAATTCATGGATTTTTTGGAAAAAAATTTCCACATTGTTTCATTTTTTTTATCGCTCAACTTCCTATTTTTTTTTTTTTTCAAAAAGATGAAAATTGATGAAATTATTAATGATGAAAAAAAGTAATAAAAGTGATGAATATGAAATGATGTCACAAAATTTCGATGATGACCCTTATAAAAAAATCAATTTTAGTGAGTCATTCTATTTTTTTTTTAATTTCAAATAAAATATTTATGGAAGTTTAAAAAATTTAAAATAACGCGCAATTTTTTTTATTCTAATACCATTCGTCATTAACAATCTTTTCAAACTTGAAACGAAAAAAAGGAGCAAAAAGTTCGTAAAGTATCTTTGAAGAAATTTTAGAAATGAATGAAAAGTTTGAATGAATGAATGAATGAGCTCTCAAAAGATTTGAAAAATTGAGATGAAGTAAAAGCTCAAAAATATTTTGCGGCCTATTATTCGGAAAATATTTGGTTGGATGTTATATGCACTTTTAACAATTCAAAGATATTGTCTTAAGATAAGACATTTCTAGGAGGCTGGAAGAAGGGAAAAAGTTTCGTGAAAATTAGACTCCAGCAAGCCAACTGATATAGGCAAAATCCGAAACTTTGCAAAACTTTTGTCCCTCAGGAATTTCTAAAATCTTCAATTTTCCCTCACCGTTTTCATCCATCTAAATAAGCCATCAAAATATTCATACAATCATTTATCAAATTTATCTTTGTTTTGCTGTCTTTCTCAATTTCGCATCAAACTTTTATCCTCATTTTGAAAATTTCTCCCCATATTATTCAAAACTAATATATTTTCAAGAAAAAGAACAAAAAAAAAAAGAAAAAAGAAAAAAAACAAATGAGAATAAGTCGAAAAACCAATAACATTTGAGCATAAATCGAAAAAACATGAACATAGGAAGTTTGAAAATGAATCGAATAATCAAGAACGTAACACAAGAGGTTTGAAAATGAAAAAAGTTAAGAAAATATCACGAGGATTTAAGATATTTTCGGAAATTCAAAGTTTAACTTAATTAAATTTAGAATTTTAAACTTTGAAGTAAGAGGATTATCAATAAAATGAGGGAGAAATTTTTTATCGAACAAATATGAGTCAAATATATTTCAATTTTCTTTTTTTTTAAATTTAAAATATAAGATTTCGAAAAATTCCTGAATTTTTAAATTTCTCGTATATTATCAATTATATTAGCAGTCGTTAGACAATATTTTGATGAATTTAAAATTTTTCGAAGCTTTATCATATTTAAGGTTCTATCTTGTTGTTGAGTGGATTGATTGCAAATGCATGCAACAAATACTATGAAAAGCGAAAAAAAAAAAGAAAAGAAAAGTAATTTCATTCAATAATGCCATTTTTACGTGATATTTATTTATTGCTATTTTGAAAATCATTCCTCGTATGAAAGATAATTCATTCTGCAATTGAAGCTAAATTTTAAAAAAATAAATTGCTAAAATTTTAAAATCGATGAGAAAATCTTTTTAAATTTAAATAATTTTCATTTTCTTATTAAATTTTGCTAAATTTTAGCATAAATGTGAAAAATATTCATCAACAATTTTTTTTTAAACAAAATTTTTTATTATTTATTTGCTTATTATTATATTTATTTATTATTTTTATTTATTATTCAGTCATTTATAAAAGATTAAATTCACCGTTATTGGATTTAAGAAGGAAAGTTGAAGCTGTAAAAGTTGTCAAGTTGGAACAAATCAAACTAATGACAGTTAAATGATTAAAAGTATTTCCAGAAATGAAAATAAAATTGAGCAATTATTTTAAACTTTACATATTTTATGTTAATTATTGATCAAAAATAGCAATTAATCATGCAGATAATAAAACCTTGTTTTTTTCGGAAAACAAAGTCGAGGAAGAATCAATGATTATTATTTTATTATTCTCAAAAGTGGAGAAAAGAAATAGGGATTCGAGTGACAAATTTCCAGGCAAAAAGTGAATATTGATAATTCAGCTTTTTTAAAATGATTATCTAATTGATGAAGTTGCTATTTCAACATTGAAGTCATTCTGAAAAGCTTTGTTAATTTTGATATGTGAAAATTTAATTAGTTTCGATAAACAATATTCTAGTTACAACAGTAATTAGATGGAATTGAATTGACTAAAAGATAATAATAGTGATAAAATGATATGAATTTCATTCTTTAAGCATAAACTTTGAGGTTCACAGTTGATCATATCAATGGTGATATTATTTCACTATTATCATCATACTTAAGCAATTTTAATTTTGGATTAAATTCACAGAATAGTCAAAGTTTGCTAGTGAGAATATTTTCCAACTGCATCATTCGTTTTGATAAAATTAATTTAATTTTAAAAAATTTGTGAAGTATTCAAATTAATTTTTTATTCTGTACACTATCACATTCGAATCTTTCCAATGCATTAATCTTTTCCATCCTTGAATTCTTATCTAAAATTTTAGATTAAATTTCTTATTAAGAATAAGAAAATTATATGATGCAGATGATCGTGGATAATTTTAATTCTTTTTTTTTCATAATTTTTGCATTTTGCTTTAAAATTCAAAAATCGGCCGATAAGTTGTAACTTTTCAAATTTATAATTATTCTGAAGCTTTAGCAGTAGCTTATTCTTAAAACATTATAAATTATAATGAAATAAAATAATCTTTTTCTTCGGAATGTGATAATTTTCTTTGAACTAAGGTTATCCGTTCTGTAATGATGCTTAAGAATATATGAATTTCTGTTTGGATTAAAAATTCAACTATTTTTAATGAAATTTCCAAACTTCTGAAAAAGCTCTTAATAAAAACATTTTGGAAAATTTTTTGCATGATCAAGCAATCTTATGGCATAAATACTTATTTTATCTCTATGATAAACAAAAATTCATTTGAAAACAATCCATAAATTAATCATTTTTAACTGCTACTTTGACTCGTCTTAAAATGACCATCAAAATGTAATATTATAGCATCATTCTACAACTAGCTCTTCGATATTATCTCAATTTATAAAATTTTTCACAAATAAATCAAATAATTCTTTGATTTTATTTAGATTTTTAAATCAGCAAAAATTTTGATATATTTGAATGTGATTAAAACTCCAAAGTTCAAAAAAACTTCAACTTCTGAAAAGCTTCAAAATTTTGCCTGTGAAAAATCAATTTCAAAATCAGAAATGAAAATATAATCAAATACTGTTGGCTAATAATGAATTTCTTAATTGTTACTATTAATTAATGATGAATCGTGGAAGATTTCTATTTTGCATAAAATTATATTTCGTTGAAATTAGCATTATACTTGGATTGAAGAACTTAAAGAAATGACCAAAACAATGGACATAAAGTTTTCTACAATTTCTATAAATTATATAGTTAATCATTTAGCCAAATCTTTCTCGGAGAGGAGAGATATGACAATTTTTATGACCAATGATAATCCATCAAAGATTTGCTGAGAATAAAACAAAGTTCAAGGCCATACTCATTCTGTCGTATTTATCATATATAATAACTGATCATATTTGTGATAAAGTCAAATCGTCATCTTTCTACATGTTGTTCATCTCGTTTCTTGTCCTATCATTTCTTCTGATACGAACTAATTCCCAAGTAATAATTAGAAATCCAAATTTTGAAATTACCAATTTATACTGAAATTTAAAAATTTTTGATTTAAATTTAAATTTTGAAAATGAAAAAAACCTGAACAAAAGATTTTTTGCTTAGTTTGAATACAATCAGTTTCATCTAAATATGAATATATTTTCATCTAATTAAGAATTTACTTTACTAATTAAACAAATTATAAGTCATGCAAAATGAAATTACAATGTTTTGTGTTGTAAAATATATTGTTGTGCTGATAAAACACATTTTTTACGTCGCTGGAAAAAAAAATTAAAATGAATAAATATACAAATAAATGAATTCAAAATATTTTTTGAAAAATAAGAAATTTTTTTTAAAAAATTCTAGAAAATAATGTTTGTAAAAATTATTTCGTTTTAGGGAAAGGGAATATTTTCCAATACAAGTATAACATTAAACGATTTATCAGATTGTAAGTTAAAATATTTGCTAATTTTTTTCATTGCAACAAAAAGTTTTATAAACAGATAATCTGTTTTGTTTTATGAATTAAGATAATTCTCAATTTATGATATTGATAATTAAATGATAATTTATGAAAATGAGAAATCATTTTCTATCAAATATTCACGATCTCAGATGTCATCAAGTTTCAGGTGAATGGAGTGCATGGAACGAATGTTCGCATTTATGCGGTGGATGTGGCATGCAAAATCGTACATTAACATTACCGTATGTTTTATATTTTGCATTTTTGCGAATTTTTAATTCTTCGATAAAATTTGGAATTTTCAGTAAAAAAATTTATAAAATTCATACATTTATA
The DNA here is from genome assembly GCA_028564675.1 of Onchocerca lupi. NCBI lineage: Eukaryota > Metazoa > Nematoda > Chromadorea > Rhabditida > Onchocercidae > Onchocerca > Onchocerca lupi. The sequence goes on along the minus strand of JAOVVO010000021.1, from coordinate 236,476 downwards.
ACATTATTATTTATCAAAATGCTGAGAATTTCAAACTTCAAAAATTCAAACTTTATCAACCAGTCTTTTAGAAATGGTACACGTATCGTAAATGCTCGTCACTGTAACTTAAAACCATGTGTGGATAATAAAATACCATGTTGTGAACCATTTAAATTTAAAATTGGCAAATGTTTATTGACGGAAAAAATTCGAAATGATAAGTTGAAGTCGACTGATTCACATAATCAAACGAATGATACAACAACTACTTGGGAAGGTACTAAAGAAGTAGAATTTCCGAATGTCAAAATTCTCGGTCATGTAAAATCGGACGAAATTGTTGCAATTCTCAATATAACTACTGGGATCAATGTTGATCTGAATGGTACCAAAAATATTGATGATGATCAGATTGAAAGCAGTGGAGAAATTGATAGCGAAATCGATCGTAACACAATTGATACTGAAATTCTCGAAGGAAATAATGAAAAGGCAAATGCATCACATGGTATGTTCCATATATGACACGTGAAATTTTTTTATATTTAACTTTTATGTATTTAATTTTTCAATTTTTTGTTTAAATGCCGTCCTTCATTTTTTTTTTCTTTTTATTCTTGTTCCCGACTATTACTAGAAATTTCGTTGAAATCCCGAAATATCTCTAACTATTCTGCGAAGAGAAAATTTTCCATTTCAAATCTTCGCAAAATTTTACAGGATAAGCACCGATTTTTGGGAAATTTTCGTTAACTTAGTTAATTCAATTTATAAAAATTTGATTCGTTTATTGCCAAAATATCAGATCGTACTCTTGTCGAAGTTGAAATACAGTTTTGCTTTTAAGAAAACATAATTTTCATATTTCTTTTTTTTATACTCTCTAAGCGAAATATCAGAAGAATATATACTACTAAAATATTTGAATTTCATATATTTTTTAGTTCTAAAACAAAAAACAAAAGTAAGAGATTATGGAAAAGGTTATGATCGAAAAGGTTACAAACAACGACAACGACGCTATCGACAGCGTCTTCCAACATCAGTTTCGAAATTACAGGATGCTGAGAAGTCTGGAGAATCACAAAAAGTGCTTGATAGCATTTATGAATATGAATACGTTGATTATTATTATGTTTATTAATAACGAAATATAATAATTTCTGCTAATTCTTCTTGATTTTTGAGCATAGATAGATGTTCATTCCTCAGAAATTTTTCTAAAAATCTTGTAAGGACTTTACAAACGTCACCAAATTTCGCCATCTTTACAGTAAAATTTCTCATTGCTTTTATAACATCTGAATATCAACTAGACAAGATTACTTCATCATAATTTTCCGTTCCAGATACTAAAAAAATTATAAAATATAAGACAGGACAATTGCAGTTGAGACTGAAAATTAAAACCAAATTAACAATTAGACTAAAAAAGTCTAACTATGCAATATCACAACTTTTTGAAATAAAATTAAATAAAGTAGAGAAATTAAGAGAGAAGAGGAGCAAGAAAATAGAAGTCCCTACAGATTTTTTAGAAAAATTTAATTCATTTCTTTTTTTTTTTTTTTTTTTTGAAAAATATATCCTTTCTTCAAAAAAATATATCACTTTCTCAAAGTTTGATAATATTCATCTGTAAAAAAATTGCCTTTAACTGTTTTACAGGACAAAAGATCAGCAATCTTTTCAAATTATTGATGAAACCATTAAATGATCGGACAACATCCAAATTGTAACTCAAATATGTAATTTATTTCTCATCTGATATTGATACATCTGATATCTTATTGAAATATTTGAACATTTCAAGTTCGATACATATGCTAAAATATTCAAATTAAGAGCAACACACTATGATTATTCCGTTCAGCACTTTATCATGCTTAAGATCTAAGTCGATTATAGAACATGTGATCATGTTTTTATACTATGTCTGATTTCCTGGAAACTAGAAATATAGTCAAGAAAAACAGTACTGATTTGATTTTGACCTCATACTGCTATGTTTTGATATATTGATTGCCATTTTGATTAGTTTAATGTCAAATCAAAATTTTTACATGGTATGGTATAGTAACAATAACAGTAACAGTATATTGGTACCAATAAATTACTTTTAAGTGTTGGCAACACTTTTAACTATTTCGAAGAATTTATCAATCATCGTCTTATATTTGGACATATTAGGCACCATATGCCCACCAGGATGCTCGACCACAATAACCATATTTCTGTCAAAAAGATCCACAAGTTTTGCGCTTAATTCATGAGAAACAATCTGCAAAATAAAATCTATAATGTTTTTCAAATTATGATTTAATTATTTTCAAACTGGGAATCTTAAATTGTTTATAGATTATAATGTCACAAAACTCGATTAAAATTCTGATAATTTTCAATCTCATCAATCTTCACTTTTTAAGTATGACAATGAATATGTAGAAATATTAAAAAAAAAAAAAAAAAAAAAAAAAAAAAAAAAAAAAAAAAAAAAAAAAAAAAAAACACAATTATAAGTGAGGTTGACCAGCAGCGGCGCAATAACATTAAAAATAAAGCCCAACATCAAAAATTATATTAATTTTACCAAAGAGTAACATTTCTAACTGATATGTAAAATGAATTACAAATGAACTAAATAATTTCCGTCCCATTGCTCAATATCGAGAAATACCTACTCTTTCATTTGAAAACATAGAATTACATATTACCAAAAATAGGAAAAGAAAAATTCATACGGTATGTAATATAAATTAAAATTTAAAAAAATTAGAGGAAGTATACATCGGAAAATCTAAATTAAAGAAATGGAAATGATCACATATTTTCGAAATATTTATTGTAAAATCATCTTTTTATGAAAAACAAAAAAAAGATAACCTTGTCGGTTTCACCGTATACATGAAGACATGGAAGATTTGGTTGAGGCATCTCGTTCAATTTTTGATGCTCATGATTTCTGCTTGGAAATCCGGATATCAGAATTAAAAATTTAAAATCAATATTCACGTCTGAAATTTAACAACTAGATTGACAACGCATAGTGTAGAACATAATTAAAAGCAAATGAAGAAAAAAGGCCTGAAAACTAGACTGCAAAAAAAGCTTTGCTACAGAAAAATTGTTCGTTTTTTCTGTAAAATTGTTTTCCAGTTGCAATTAGCAATTATCAGAAATCCTTTTGTACTATCCACAAAACTATAAGGATTTGCAAAAATTGAAATTTTAAATAAAGAAGCAAAAATATACCTCCTTTATTTTTTAGAGCAGATAATAAAAAAGCCAAGGTTGCACCCTGACTAAAACCAAGTATTCCATCAAAAGGTCCCTAAATTCATCTTTCTTTTATTCTTTTAAGTGATTAAGATGATGTTTTCTTTAAAAGGAGAGAAGGATATTAGTTTATTAAAAAAAAAAAAAACTGGTAAAAAAAAGAATTGATATGGAATATGAAGGAACATATTAAAAATACTTTCATCCAAATTTTGGAAACAAGGCCGTTCCTCTAAATGTCACAAATAAAAAAAATTTTTGTACGAATTTCAAATTTATTTTTTATTCGAAATATAACAAAAACAACAACAAAAAAAAAAAATTACTTCTTTCCGAACAAAGTCTACGACTGCCTGCACAGATTCCTCAAAACCTTCATGGTCTTTCACTTTCCTCGTATAAAAACGTTTCGAGACATACCACCATCCACGACAATCTGCTGGAGTTATACCTGCTATAAGAAAAGTTCTAAGATGTATTTAGATATATTCAAATGATTATATTATAAATAAGTTACAATAAATTAATCTACTTTCTCAATAAATTCATAATCTTTGTAAATTGACTACATACATCTTTTTTACAGAAATATATTTTTTCATAGTACTTTCTATTGCTCGAGAAATTAAAAATTCAAGCAAAAATTTCCAAAACTCTTCTGAGAAACCAAAAATATAGATCTCAAAAGCGCATCATGGTATACGAAAGTCTTTGAATTCATAGTTAAAATGGTAAAAAGTTTCATGCTTCACCTGACATCAAATCACCTGCAGTTTCTGAAGCAGGTTCCATTTCAACTTCATGCGGAGCATTCATAAAAACTGAAAAAGAAAAAGAAAAAAAGATTGATGGATTTTAAGCTCTAAAATTACTATTCAACAATTATTCAATAAATTCAGAGCTTAAAGTAAAATAGAATACAAACTCCAAGCAAAAAATGATTTGCAAATAATTTGGCAAACTCAGTATTCTAACAACTCAAGGATAAATTTATTTGAAGAATCAATGATCACCATATTTCTGACAAAAAACAATCATGAAATAAAGATAACACCGTATTTTCGTGATTATTTGCAAGAAACACTGCAAACGATAAAATATTCAACATAATGGAAACATTTAAAACTTGCCGAAATCAACGTATTTCTTCATAGGGCGCCGGAAACTTCCTGATTTCTCCCGGAAAATTGCAGCATTTTGTTGATAACCATGAAGACAAAGAATCTGAAATCTAAGCAGTTCTTTAGTGAATTTCCAAGTTTCAAAGTGTGGAGTAAAGGAACAGAATAAATTATGAATTTTGCGGCAAAAAAAAAAAAAAAAAATCAAATTCAAAGTTTGGAAGGAAACTTACTCTGAGTTTCGAAGTGGATTCCATTCGCTATAATTCTTAATGAATCTTCAATTTCTTTTTATTTCTGAAAAACCCAATGTTAGAAAACTTACGAAAGCAGCACAGCTAGGCGATCAAAAAGAGATAAATCAGTCGAACAAATTTAAAATCCGTCCCAATCTTGAATTTAACACCACTAAAACTGTGAAATCTCACCATCGAAGAATTTCGAAATTTGAATTTCAACTTTATCGAAAGATCCAGGCTACTGTTTCGATTAAAGAGCAATATATTATCAACGATGAATTAAATATTGAAAAATTAGAATATTCTGCAGTTTTTCATTACTAGAGCAATCTACATTTTACATTCTAGATTTTAATTCCTCAACAATATAGACGCGGTGCACTGAAGATAAGAAAATCCCGGGAACTGAGCATAGAAAAAAATATTTAGTGGCAAAGTTCCTTTCAGTTCACAACAAAGTTGAAACATCTTTCGTTACTTTCGAATCTCAAAAAAATCCTAGAACTTAAGTCGTACTTTAATAATGAAATCAAAAAATCTATATAAATAAAAATGCAAATATTTCTTGTGACTTTTCACACAATGTTGCATTCGAATAAGCGCATATTTCTACAAATATACCTGCTTTTTTTCTTCATCTACACTTGCGACAGATAAGAATAAGTGAGCGGACTGAATTTATTGACCGCGCCAGCTTTCTGTATTGTTCATTTCTACAGAAGTTTTCAAATTCCTCAACTGATTTGAAATTTCGACACAATATTGCATTCGAATAAGCGTAATTTTAAATAGATAAGGCGCGTATTTAAGAAATTCCGGACTAACGGATCGATCGCGCGAAAACGTGGCTCTGCTGAATGCAGTGATCAATAAATTGAGTCCGCTCATGAAGGCGTAGCAGTGCATAAAGTAAGCGTCCTTAAAAAATTCAATCCGCCTACTTGTCACAGGTGTAACATATAAAAAAAAGTGGGTACATCTATACAAAAATACTCGCCTACTCGAATGCAACTTGAGTCAAAATTTCAAAGCAATCGGTGAAGAACTTTAGGAGATTTAAGATCATAACAACGAACATTTACATTTTTATTTATATAAAAGATAAGCAAATGTGGAAGAATTTATTGCCCATGTCATGTATATGTATATATTTTCATGCTATAATCAAAAATCAGTTAATGTTTGATTTTGTTTGATGATAATGTTTTAAATAATGAATTAATTCAAGCAAAAAACTTTAAAAATAAACAAGAAATTCTTCCTTTCATAGAGCAACGCAATAATTTTCGAATATTCTAATAATTTTTCGCAACTTTTATCACAAGCCATTATGCAATGCTTGGAATCAACTTGTTTACATATAATTAATTGTTTATTACTGGAATTATAGTTAAGCATATGATTGGCGAAATTCCAACAATATATTTATCATTCATTAATTATTATGTTTTATTTTTAGATATCATAGAAATCATACAAGAATCATCCATAATCATTCAAAACTTTTTCCATTATTTCAATAATCCCTCACACAGTAATAATAATTAAATGGACTAAGCTGTGGAAAATCGAAATATCCTGATGATACACTATACATGAATTAATCAAAGTAATTTGTATTGCAGAAATATACAGGAAAAATCAAAACATTCTCATAATAAGAATATTTTGAACTAATCAAAATAATTTACATGACATAAATAGATCGGAATAACCGATTAAACGTTAATAATCCGATACAAATAAATCGCTGATCATGTCTCATATTCTGATCATGTGAAATTCCAGATCAATCTCATAAATTCAGAAGAAAATCCTCAAGTAAGAAATTTTCAACCCAAAAAACTCTTCTCTTAAAACTTCAAATCAAATCGACCAACTCATCTAATCAAATTTCCAATAATTTTCCCCACTATGTACAAAAAAATATCCAAGCTATCAATTATGCCTTCGATGTTCATCTAAAATTGTAATGATGAATAAGAAAGGCATAATCGATGGCTAACGTAGTATCAGCGATAAACTTTGCGTTAATACCAAGGCTTTATCATAACAAATTCATCTGTGCCAATAACCAATTTTCAACAAAACGACAATTTATTTTGGTGCCACGAGATAGAACAATGTCAGTCAGCCTAATTAAGAGAGCATAATCGGCCAAGGAAAAATTGAAGGATATTCATGATGAAATCAAAAAATTGGATCTAAAAGCAATGGATGCAGTTGGTCAACAAGGAGAAGAATTAGCTGAACAACTGGAAGATGAAATCGATAAATTTGCAAAATTAACTCAAAAAGGGTTAGCAAATCTTGAAGCACACTGGAAACTGATTACGACTGATGCAAATGTTGTTATAATATCGTATGCTTACTGCTGCTAAAATGGAGATCGGTCTATCTGTTGACTAATTCAGTCTATTTCTTGTTCACCATGCTGCAAATCTTCAAGCCAAAGGAACGTCACAGTTATTCCATATAAATGGTGCAGATACAGCCATCGAACAAAGAGGAGCCAAAGGTATCATCGATACAACAATCCAAAGGTCTGAACCATGTCTAGATCTTCTGCTTACTTCCCTTGAAAGAGTTTATTTCCTTCAATCGGGAACGTCGGGATAACCGAAAAAAAAAAAATTATATCAATTTCAACCAAGTACTTCAATCTTTCTTCTTTATTTCATTTCGTAAGTAGTCTAAGTGTAAAGTATGTCAGTAAAAATATTATAACGATTAACTGTAATGCTGTAAAGACTAAATTCTATATGCATAATTGCAAAACGACTCGAAACGTTATACTGCCTAAATTTGGTCGATTATGTCTAAATTTAACTCTGTAAGTGTAATGATAGATCTCACATGTGCAATTTAATTATCAAGCTGAAACCAATACCCCATCAATGGTCGGAAATAATGAAACAATCAAAGCTTGCGCTTCCTTTGATTGATGAGGTTTTGTCCGTTGATTAATTAAACCCAGACATAAAGCCAGCGCACGGTGTAGACTAAAAAGGAGTAGCCAGCAATAGGCAGTCCAACATTTCACTGTAACTTCTCTCGGAAAACGAACGGATCTCCCTATCGACGAAACCGCGAACTAAACATATAGCTTATTCAATTACTAAACATATAGTTTACTTAACCGCCAAATCTTATTTTAACGCTAAACATGAGCCCTATATCTTATTTTATCACTAAACACACGTATATCTCATTTAATCCTTAAATACACACGTATATCTTACTTTATCGCTAAATATATACACATATCTTATGGTTAAAATGAGACATAGGTGTGCGCTTGCGATAAAATATGACCCACATTTATGTTCAAACTAAAAGAGAATTTACGAATATGTTTCGCGATTGCGTAAATCATAAATGTGTTGTTAGCAATTAAATTAGCTACATGCTTTGGTATAGCGATGAAATATGCGTGTGCGCTTGCAATAAAATATGATCCAAGCTCATGTTTAGGGCTAAAATAGAATTTACGAACATGTTTCGCGATTAGTCACAGATGTGTTGTTAGCAAATAAATAAGCTATATACTTATGAATAGCGATAAAATGAGATATACGTGTATGCTTGCAATAAATATGATCCATGCTCGTGTTTAGGGCTAAAATAGAATTTACGAATATGTTTCGCGATTATATAAGTCAAGAGTATTGTCGGGATAACCGAGTAAAAAATGGTTCATATTAATGTATAAAATAATTTTATCTTTTTCTTTCTTATTTTATCTCGTAAGAAGTCAAATATAATAAATGTCAGTTAAAATTGTTAAGAGATAGGATGATTCATTACAATGTTGTAAAGGACTAAAGTCCAGACGTAATTTTGACATTATTTGAAACTCTAATATTGTTTGATTTTGATTATGTCTTGACTTTTTTTGCAAGCGTAATAATGGCCTCAAATGCGGAGTTTAATTACCCGGTCAAAAGACCAAAACTCATCAATAGTCGAGTACCACCACCATTTCACGCTGACAAATTTTTTTTTTCTTGCTTCCCAGCATAATCGTAAAGATAAAAAAAATAAATAAAACAGAAAGCAAAGATGGTCCCTTTGAGCATTTCCCTGTATTTGGTGTTAGCATTCAGTAAATTCAGCGGCGGGCAAAAAAGATACGTGCCATTTTTAAAATTTCCTGTAAATGGAGTAGGGTAGACTGGGTGAGTCAGTCGGTATAAAAGGGTGACAGGAGAGTGTTAATGCAGAAATGTTAGAGGAATGGCTATAAAGTGATTCGAGGCGATATGAGACGACGTTTAATGTGCAGCAGCAGAGATTTTAGTATACGGCACGAAATTATGTTAATTTATGTGAAACTGATTAATTTTTTTTCCTTTTTTCTGATACTTGATAAGTTCTAATTCTACAGAATTTTCAAAATTCTTATACAGATAAAAAACAATGATCCGCTACCCATAGTATATCGTATACGAACGAAGGAACGCTCATTTCCTCGTTTTTCCGCATGTTACGGATATTTTGGAATCAAATGAGGAAGATGTTGAAGTGTGTAGATGTTGATACCAAACTCGGATCACTGGCCTCGTAATCTGACGGAATATGCCGGTCGGTTATCATCACAAAGTGATGATCGAAAATTTGACCTTTCCTAAGGATGTATTGAAACCAAAGAATAAAGACGAAGCTAGTGCGATTTTGAAGAAAGTAAAATCGGAAATTTAATGCGATTTCAAGTGAAGATATGTAATTTGAAAAAAATATGATAAATACTAATTGCCCTGGCCTTGATCACTTCCATTCGTACCGTACCCACATATTTCCTTTTGTGGAAGTTAACTAAACGAGTTTTGGGCTTTCCATATTTCAGTTAATCTCAAGTTGAAAGTTTCGTCAATTAATTGCAGCTACTAATTACTGATATTAATTACAGTGATGATATTTAAAGCAATACCACCATTGACACAGATGTATACCAAGCTTACTATATATTACTGCCAAAAGTAATAGAAAATTTGCAGAAATAAGTACCGAATTATAAACTGTAGTAATTATATAAGAATTGCATTGTAATATGATTTCAATTATTTCATGTAATTTGTAAATAGAATACATCAAAGAGGATTAATCTGACTGATAATTTTGATGAGAAAAAAGCGTTACATACACATATATAAAATCCAGTACTAGAATTATTATGATATAAATGTTCACCAGTGATAGTAGAAGTGAAATGATGCAACCATCAAAGTTGGCGTCCGCTTTGACTGATGAGACGTCGCCCTGGATTAATGACATCCAGAAGCGCCAAAGCGTGGACTAAAAGAAAGATAAATGGCAGCGATGATCCAAAAAAACTAGTGTTACAGTTAACTTCCTTACGAGAACAATAACGAAGCGGCTTGCCTAACCTCACTATCCACACTATCTATCGATGAACTCCACCCTTTCTTTCTTTACTTTTCTATATTTCATCTATTGTGTACTGTGTCCGCCAATACTGGACGACTCTCCACGCATTGTAGTCAAAAATACTTAGCCTAATTAAGTATTTAAAAACCTTAATGTCGTAAAGCATCCCTATTCATAACAGCCAAGTTTCGCGACAGGTGTGTTATAAGCGCACATGCCAAACATGAGCATGGATCTTATTTTATCGCAAGCGCACACGTATATTTCATTTTATCGCTATGCATAAGCATATAGATTATTTATTTGCTAATAACAAATCTATGACTAATCGCGAACTTTTCATAGTACACAGAGTACATTATCAATGTTCTCAGAGTCCAAATAGGTGCGGAGGAGATAGATCCGACGTAGCAACTACCAGACTAACCTGTTTAACCGCCAACGTAGTGCGGCGTATGTGGTTACGCTTACTGGCTCACACAGATTACCACATTTTTTTACCAAATTTGCCCATTGTTAATCTGGCGCATGGTAATAATGATTGTGGATCAGGCGGAGGAAAAATCCAAGTAAGTGTTGGGAAAACTTCATTCGCCTGTTTCCTGTCCAAAAGTTTTTTTATAAAAACTGCCAATATGGAAAAATGGTGGGATGGGTATAATCAACAAGATGTTGTAATAATAGATGATTTTTATGGATGGTGGGGGATGGGGGGGGGGGCTTCGCCACCCCCACCCCCCTGAATTTACGAACATGTTCGTAAATTCTATTTTAGCCCTAAACATGAGCATAGATCATATTTTAACGCAAGCGCACACGTATATCTCATTTTATGGCTATAGCTAAGCATATAGCTTATTTAATTGCTAACAACACATGTATGACTTATTTAATCGCGAAACATATTCGTAAATTCTATTTTAGCCCTAATTATAAGTATAGATCATATTTTATCGCAAGCGCAAGTATATCTCATTTTAGCCACAAGATACGCTTAGCAATAAAGTAAAATATAAGCGTGTATATAGCGCTTAAATAAGATATATGCACATGTTTAGCGATAAAATAAGATATATCTTATTCTTCGAACAGGATATGCAATAAATAATTGTAACAAAAAGAAACATTGTGCATTGTTTAAAACTGTAAGCATTGTCCATCTCTTACTCTTTGTCCTAATAACCAAACTCTTCGTATAAGTAATATATTGTAAGTCAGCATCTATAACATGATCAAGGATTATTGATATGAAAAAAAGCTTCTAAAGATCATGCGATCAGTGTAACCTATTATTACTGATTGAACAGTTATAAATCACTAATCCAACTCTAGTCACAAAACTATATTTGCAAAAGAAGTTGAAGAAAAGTTATTAATTACTCCATGCAAATCTAAATTTTTTAATTCAAAATTTATCGAATTCAAAGGAGGAATAAGAAGTAGATTCAAAGCTGAAAGAATCAATGCAGAACTGGAAATCTTGGCCCAGAATAAAGAAATAATTTCGTGGCATCAAATATCTTCGCGAAAGTTTTTTTTTTTTTTTAAACAACTGTCACAGACAATAGTTATTGGAAAAAGTTGATTTTTTATAAAAGATTTACTGTTAATAAACGTAATAAGACAGTTAACTGAATATCACTGGAAAAATCGGAATTTGGATTGTTCTCCTTCATTGGGGACATTTATTGGGAATTTACCTAGAGTTGGGATTTGATGAAGCTTGGACTATAACTCTCATCGACAACTCGACAAGCATTGTGTTTTCAATTCGGATATCATCCATAATTCATTAAATTCCAAATCAATGCAAACTCCCAACAAATATCCCTACTATCGATAACAGAAAAGAATAATCTAAACTCCGACTTTCCAGTGATAAATAACTGTCTTATAAGTACATCATCAATAAATCTTTCATCAAAAATGAAATCTTTCCAATATTCCCGACATAAGCAGTGAAAAGACTAATTAATTCGACATCTGAGATGCAACATATTTTTCAATATTACTTTAATTTTGTAAATTTAAGCACAAAAAGATGCTCAATGCCACATCTTCTTTCAAGCAAAATTTTGCTCGAAAAAGTTGACTGATTACGAGTCAACATATTGAGAATATCATTTGAATGAAGAGCAATAACATAAAAAAAACCGCCTGGTGACAAAATTTCTGGAAGCTGAACAAAAAGTCGATCAACAGCACTACGCCCTGTCGGACCACCAGCCCAACAACGAACCTGTAAAGAAAAACTCCAAATTTTTAGAGTAAATAAAAATTCTTAGTAAATAAAAATAACTATGGGATTACCGAGTCGCTGCTGTTCGATTTTTTCAAATCTTAATTATTTAGGAGATGAGATAGAAACTAGGGAAAAAGACAAATAACAAGATAAAAAACTTGAAATTTTTCCAGTTAAAAGATAAAAGAATAGAAATCGTTTTTTTTTTTTTTTTCAAAGAAATAACTGCACGAAATTTTCAAAATCAATCCAAATTGATTTTTACAAAAAGATTAGCGATTTCATCATTAAGTTAGTGAATGAATCATAATTATTACTAATATGATTCGAATAAGGAAATGGTGGTTTTGATAAGATACATAAAAGTAAGTTAATTCTTAATGGTACATGGGGAAAAAAAGGAAAAATCGACTTGCAGAGTCTGAAGCAGCTTCTTGCTCGGTAGGTACATATGGCGGATTAAAGAGCAACACGTCAATGAGACCAGATAGGTTCAGTGCTGATAATAAGTCACACTGAACTGCTTCCACCGATACATTATTTAGCTGTGCCGTAGTTCCAGTGCACTAGAGAAAGATTAATTACTTAAATCATATTTATTACTAATTGTCACAAATTAGCGTTCCCAAATCATCAAAAAGCAACAAGTTCAAGTTTATCACGATCTTAATTATATCACATCGTTTTGACTTCTTTCTTGCTTCTAGAGATTAATGTAGAAGACAGGAAAGAGTTCGAAAAGACTTTGATATAGCTCTAATCACAATTATATCTCTTACTTTTATTCGAAAAAATCAAAATATTCGAAGGACAATCGACTTTTAACTTTTATCGATTTTCGTCTGATTGCTAATAAAATTTAGGTTTTGAATCCGATGCTAAAAAACTATTTCAAACCTGCAAAGCTTTAAAATTCATGTCTGTTACTAAGTTAAACACCGGTATACGAAGTAACTGCTGACAAAATACCGATACAATTCCAGAACCACTTCCAATTTCAACAACCACATTTGGTTCCAATTCTTCCAAAGCCTGAAAAGAAATAGCAAGTCTCGAAATCACAAATCACTTTCTGATTTTTTATTGACCGAAACAGTTCTTTTTTCGAAAATTTAGATTTAGAAAATCAAAATTTCAAAGTTAATTTTTTTTTTTTTTTTTTTTGAAATTATTAATATTTTATCCATACCTCTCTATCCTTTTCCAAAGCATCTAATAATAAGAAGGTATCTTCGGCAGGTTCATAGACACTGTCCTTCTGCTCATCTGTGATACGATACAACGGAGTTGGATGCATTTGAAAAAAATATTACATTCCAGAATATTTTGAAGAAAATAGTAACCGCTACTGCTAACAATATTCTCACTGTTCTTCTCTGAAAAATTCCTGAAGTTATCGAACGATTTTTAAATTTTCAAGTATTTCACATTATTTTTTAGATTTCCTCAGCTAATTCCAAAATACTGTAACACATTAATATTTAATAAGAAAAACAAGTTTCCAAGAATAGTAGATTTAAACTACAATAAGATAAAATATTGCACAATTGAAAAGATCATGAAAAATTTTACTTTGCTCAAATGTAAATCAAAATAAAATTTAATACAAAATATACAGCAATGAAACAATATGCAAGCAATGGAAATTCAGCAAAACTTAAAAGTCTGCAAAAACTTTTATCAAAAAATCTTCGCAAGCCATAGAATGTTCAGAGCAACAGTATTCTGCGAAAAATTTGATTTATATCATCGGGATAATTCTGTTAAATCATTTTAAAAATTTTTTCTCATAATACTACAGTTTGAAGAATGAAATTTCTTTCGAAAACCTTTTTTCGAAAAGATTTCCCTATGTGCAAGGATAAATCAATAATAATATTGTTTCGACATTATTTTGTGTAATACATTTTCGAAACTAGAACTCGAATATTCTTCATTTATCACAATTACACTTACGAGTAAGATATTGTCAGAACGAAAAAAAAGCAAAAAAAAAGAAAAAAAATTTATATCAACCAAAACCCAAATAGAATCTAAAATGATTGAAGAGAAAAATTTAATATATCTATTTAGAAGCTATTAATTTAAGCAAACAACATTACAATGTGAAAGTTATACAATAAATAAGCATGATTAATGTACCAGTACTTACAAAAAGAAAACTTGTGAGATTTAAGAAAAAAAGTTGTCACACTTCCCTTCTTCCATATGCACTACGAATTATTAAAATGTAAAATTAATCAATATTGAAAAGTTTCGATCAAACGCTGTACTAAATTTTCCGAAAAGAAAAAATTTCCCAAGTTGAATCCGAACCCAGCTCCTATTTCTATATTGGTTATACAACAATATGACTATAAACTATACATGAACGGTACAATAAAACTGGTCACAATAAAATTCCAGTTATTTATAGGAGGAAAATACAGCATTGATAGACTAGAATGAAAAGCAATAAAATACAGTGCAAATAGATCGACTAAAAAAAGACTTTTTTATATTTTTATACACAATGTCGAAAAAGTATACAAAAAAAAAAAAAAAAAAAAAAAAAAAAAACAATAACGTGAAGCATAGTATACTTGGTCTATGCAAATTGAAAGGAGCTAACATACATTTCTCCGAAAAAAAATTCGATTCCAAATACGCCGTCAAAGCATGAAAATTAAACAGCTGGGAATCGAAAGAAAAACAATATCTACTCCTAGAAGTTCCAAGCAGACTAATGAATTAAAGTTGCATGCGAATCAGTTAAAGCCAAGCATTCCGCATTATCGACAGCCTAACTAACATGGCAGAATTAACTGGAAAAAATTCGAACATGCTCTTGGATGGTTATGAATTACAGTTTTCATAAATTCACAAAGAAACTTTTACCAGTGATCATCTTATTACTTACTATAACATCTTTGAAGCTATGCTACTGCAAATATCTCTCAAGTACTTAATTAATTAACAGCCATCAGTTTACAAAATTCAGTAACTCTCACAAAGGATGAATATTCGTTTCCTCTGTTGTTATTGCTGAATTAAATACGCAGTCAATAGCACTACCAACAATTTCGTGTGCGGTTCGTTCACCAGCCATTAATAAAGGATCACTCAAAGTCAAATTATTACTGATTTCATTCATTGAGCTGCTACCTTCACCTAATTCAGTTACTCCTTGTAATTTGTTTGGTACAGATAGTACCATTTCTGCTTCAGATGACCATATATCGCTTGTAGTAGATCCATTTGTGGATGACGAGGCTTCTCCACTACTTAAGCTTCCATCTGCTGAATTCTCAACAGCTACATTTTCCGTTAATGAATCTGCTGACGCAGCATTAGTGGGAACATTTGCTGCAGTTTGTGCATCTGATGAAGTACCCGTCGCTGTGTTTTGTTGCTGAAATTGAAAAAAAAAAAAAAGGTGACGAAAATTACAAATTCAACAATTCAGAGATTTAAATTAATTCTGGATAAACCAAACAGACTGGATGATCGAGAAAAAGCTTGATTTGTACTAATGGTTTTTTTTTTTATTTGTAGTTAAAATAAAACAAAATCGTATTTGATGTTGCAAACTTAGTTGGAAGTTTATCTGAATAACTCGAAGATCTTCGTATTTTATTATAAATATCCTTATATTAAATTATTTTCATTCTGGAATAAATAATCTCATATAATATCAACACTCAACTCCAAATACGATTTTGTTCTATTTTAACTATAGAAAAAGAAAAAAAAACTATTAAAAAGCTCTTAAAAGCACATTAATTGATTAGAGATGAAATAAAATATGAAAACTAACCGGATTATGCTGCAAGTCGGTGATAATTCTCTGCAGCCTATCGTGATAAATAATTAAAGGCATTTCATAGTGATGAAAGAAGAATATCATTGAGTGCTGCATAAAAATAAAATAACTTTTTTTTTTGTAATATTGAAGTTCAATTTTAGTGGAATATCCCGATAACTGATATAATAGAATAGAGAAATCTATTTTATTCACTTCAAGCAAAATTTGGGACAAAACAAAAAAGAAAAAAGAAAAAAAAAGATTACCAAAGTAAAAAATGAAGAAGTAAGTAAAGCTAAGCCACCGTACTGGCCGTTATATCGATATTGATAAGCATAAAATGCATAATGATACAAATAGAAAAATCTGAAATCCAAAAAATTTTGAATAAAATATGTTTATCAAGAAATGATTATTCGACACTCATCGGTGCCATCAGCAAGACAACTGAAAATTCTATGCAATATTCTTCAGCCAAATACAGTATATTTGGGCTTTTGTGGGGTCACTGTTTACTATAGAATTAATTTACAGTTAATAAAAATAATTCTTACAATGTAGTGCTCAATCAAAAAAAGCAATATAAATTAGGATAAAAAAGACAAGAAAGAAATCGGTAATCGAAAAGTTCTCACAATAAAAAAACAAATAAAGTGAAAAGTGAATGGAAACTACAAAAATTGATTCTGAACTGCCACGCGAAATGAATATCAAATGTATATTTTTAATTCCTATATTTCTTCCTTCTGATCACTAAACATTGTCTACAGTGTCTCCGCAAAATTTTGGAAATTCAAGATAAATATTTAAATCTAATGTTATTTTCTTCTCCGACCGAAACAAGATATAGTTGGATTTTAAAAGAAGCGTTATGAGACAGATAAAATTTGAATTGTTAAAAAAAATTGAACAATGGTTTGTTAACATCGCAAAAATTGCATTCAACTAATTATTTTCTATCCTCTTCAGACTAATTAATACAATAAAAACGCATGCAACTTTTTATCCTAAGGTGAGATGTGCAACTTATTAATGAATATTTTATGGTCATATAAAGCATCCGAAATTCAATAATAAATATTTGGATAACAAACTTATCTTATAGAAAGCCTGTTTAGTAGGGGCCTAACACCAGATCGCCATAGAAAGAGTGATAGGCCTTAATTTGAACCAACTTAATTTGGTCAACGATGACTCAAAAACAAAAGAACTTACCTTAACCAATGTCTTTTGCTGATAGGTGAATGGCAACAAATAGCATCATACTGATCTGCTATCCAGACCAATAATATCACATAAAATGCAGTAGAGGTATCATTGAACACTTCAGACATTATGGCTTCCATACCTGAAAATACACTGTTTACAGCTGCTTCATATGCAGTAGTATTTTGCGCAATCTTTTAAGCAGGCAAAAACTTGAAACCAGGATAACAAGGGTTGTGCAATAGTTTTTCTGCTCTTTTATTAGCCACTTAGTAAAGCACGATTTAGCAATTTTCAGGAACGATTTTAAGAAGAGAAAAGTATCAATATGAATCTCAAAAACAATTATGAATCGATGCTTTCAACGTATTGAAAAGTGAAATAAAAATAAGCAAACATACAACAAAATAAAAACAATGTTATTACATCAATTTGTGCGAAAACAATATTAAGGAAAGTTATGTTAAATCAAAAATCAAAAAGTTGAAAAGTTAGAAATTCTAAAAACCTACCAACGAGAGCTAAAATTACGGTAAGAAGTGGCGCTGCCGGAAAAACCAATGCTTGATTGAGTTCAAACATTTGCAATAAATCAACAATAAACAAGAATATTTGATGATGCGAAAAACGCAATAACATCGATATCGCAAACGTCTGCAAGCGCTCCAATCAAGGCTTGCATATCTTTAATGCAAAAAAAAAAAAAAAAAAAAAAAAAAAAAAAATGCATTTCTTCAAAAATGCATACATAATACACAGAGCCTTTACACATTCTTATTGGGTTATTTTTATATTAAAATAGATGAAGAAATTGTTGGTTTTTTAGTCTTTCCAATTTTCTGAAATTCAACAATAACCATTACTGAAAACAATTTATCCTTGCCTTAACTTAGATAATTTTTAAAGCATAATTTAAATGTAAAGAATCATAAACTTGTCCAATCATTCAACACAGTACGCTTTCCTATAGCGATGTAGTTTACATGTTGAAATTTGCTATGATAGTGTCTTGAAGAAATCTTAATTTTTAGCCAATGAAATATTCGTTTTCTGTTAATTAGATTATCACTAACCATCTTTTTCTGTTAATTGATAATTACAATCATGTACTTATTTGAGATGAAAATAATTGTAAAACTTGATGCTGCATACAACAGAGATAAAAAAAGCACTCACAAAAATTAGCATGACAATCAAAGCAGTGAAATAACTTGCTCTTGGATTACCCATAGTAACAAATCGATAATGCTCCCCAGTAATCATATCTCGCAAATATCCTAAATGCAAAAATCAAAATATTTTTTATTCTTCGTATTATTCTAACAGCTCTCTTTCATGTTCTCTATTAAAATTGCCATGTTGTTGAAAAGCATATGTAGAGGAAAAAAAAATACTTTAGCCTCAACAAATTTTTTTATATAAACGAAAAACCATAATAAACGGTCGTTTGAATGGTAAAGAGATCTAGTGGCAATATGAGCACATGCAGCTAATATAAACAAAGTAAAAACAAAAAAGATAGCAATTTACCTTTGTCTGTTTCATTTTCAGCTAAAGCTTTCACTGAAGACATTAATACATCTTCATAACCGATGAAATTCTTCATCAGCGTCCGACTAATCCAATCACCAAAACAACTATCAACATCAGGATCTAACTGAAAAATATCATTAAATGAATTCAGCAAAGTCAACCATATTTTTGGTAATCTAAAACATATTCCAAGAAATAAAAAATTACTGAACTCTGAGAATGTACTTGAAGCTTGTGTGTCCTTCTGGATCTTATAAGATTTAATTGAAAATCTTATAGAATGCAGAAGTGCAATATCTAAACTGTATCAAAAAACTATAATGCAAAACCCCTCAGAAATTTAAAACAAGTTATGAAAATACTTCTAATCACAAGTAAAAACTGCTTTGTCATCAGTCAGATTAAATGAAATGAGTTAGCGGGCAAACCCAATTTCAGAAAAGTCATATTCAAGAACGAAAATCCTAATGTTTGCATTTCATTTCAGAAAAATAACGGGCAGGAAAAATACCCTAACGAGAAGAAACGGGATATTGTGCTCGAGGCGATACGAATGGGGCAATTTTAGCAAACCATAATATAGAGAATATTCTACAACATACTCGAAAGTTGCATCTGAATCATCTGAAATTATGCTTGAATAATTCGCATCTTCATTAAATGCTTTGAAATAAATTATGACCATAGTTTATTAACTTCATGTTTTTTATAAATTCAATACAAACATTTCATTTCGCGATGAAATGTTAATGGACAAGATAATGAGTTGGAATTTGGAACTTATATTCCAAAGAAAATAGCCTATTCTGGATGCTTTCAGATAGCTTAAATAATATCATCTGATACCAGTTATCAACTTATATAATTGTAGAATAGCTAAGATCTAACAACAGGACAAAAAGAACCAAAATGATTATGAGTACTGCAAAGTTGTACCTGCAAATCTTAGTATTTTCCACCACATCTAAGATGACATTACGATGAAATAATACATTATCTTTTCTACCTCAATACAAAGTTGATAAATCCTACTTTTTCGTTAATATCTAATCAGCAAATGGATTGAAATAGATAAACAGACTGGTTCACGAGTTCCTTCTAGAAACTGATGACTGATTTTATATGATTTGAATCGTAACATTAATGTCCCAAATTTTTAGTGTACTAATATTAAGATGAGAGATATACAACGTCATTCCAACAGTTTTGATGTATTAATATTAAGATGGGAAATATACAAAGTAAAGAAAGATACAACTATGAAGAAAAAAAAAAAAACAATCCGATGGTATCTCGAGAAAATTCGATCGGACGTAAAAAATTAAATACAGTTCCAATGAACATACCAGTAAAATCATGCGATCCAAGGCCAAATTCATCATTGTCTAATTCCTCCATAAAAAGCTTCTTTTTTACATTATTATCCGACCTTATAAAAAGACTCAATAATGAATCTTCTAAAGTTAAAAAGCTGCTCCAATGGTCGCTCTTTTTCCTAAAATGATTACACAATTCTAAAGAATTCTAAAACCATTACTTATATTACCGCTGGCCTGAATAGGAAGTAGAACTCAGTGTCAGATAAAGTGATGTATTTACTTTTAAGGAAGTTATCATGACAAAAATGAAATGTATATCAATTTATTTTTTAATTTTCGTTATTTTCTAAACATAAATCAAACAAACCGAAAATAATGCTTGGGTCTACTTCGTAATTCCTTCGGAAAAGCCTTAGGGCCTTCCATTAATATACGTTTCAAATCATAAACTGTTATATTATTTTCATTATTTTGTCGAGCATAAGATTTTTCTGAAATTAATGGCTCAATGTCGTAATTGAAACAAAAAAATAATCTACAAAGTTTTTGATTTCATGAATCGTCGACTGAATTTTGTGTTTTCCAGAATTTGTGAAGAACGTGTAGAGATAAGAAGCAAGAGAGATAAATGATAAACGAATCAACTATGCCTTAAAAACAATGCCCAAATCAGCAATCTTAATAAGAAATGACAGCATTTGCATACTAATTGAATAATTCTAATCAAAAAATATATCTGAGAGTACTAAAAAACCATGGAATATTAGAAAAATCTATTTCATAAACATTCTGATACCTAAAAATGTAAATATGTAACCTTACCAAGTAATCTATCTTGATAAGCATTAAATTTTTTTAAATTTCTGATAACTTCTACGCGCAAAACACCATTTCTGGGCCATTGGTCCATGAATGGTGCTAAACAGTTGCTGTCTGTTTCATCAAAAAAATGATGTACATAAACCATTATAGACAGCAATACTATTGCCTGAAAAATAATAATTTTTGAAAATTTTGAAAAATTTTTTTCGATTTACTCTTGCTATCTTACCAAGTATCTTACAAATACTTACTACTTAATGTATGTACAATTTTAGTGATATAATTTATTCAAAATAATCGTGCTCAATCATATATAAGTTCCAAACAACAAATTTCAAAGTAAGTGAGCTATTGAAAATATTTTTCCATGTCATCATTTTCATTTGTATAAAAAAAGCGAAGTAAATATGCTATGTATAAATCAAAAATAAAACAAACAATAAAAAACAAACTTAACATACCATTAATAAAGATGAAAATTCAATAAAACGCTTGCCCAGTACAGGAACATGGCGATTATAATTAATTGCTACACGTACAAGCATCGCATGAAACAACCTATCTCGTACTGCACCTCAACAGAAAATAGATCTAGATGATAACATACAGAAATATCTCATATTTTCCCCCAAATTCCTCAATCTCTTCATGCTTTTCATAGTGGATCTGCTTCATATATTAAAAAAAAGAGAGACAACATTTATCGCACCATAACGATGAAATGTTAAATGGAATCAAGCGTTCCTTTAACGCTTTTTTTTCTTATATTTCCCTTGCAGCCTAATTACTCTCAGCTTTATTTATTCTGCAACACGAGTGGAACTTTAAAATACTGAAAAATTCAAGCTTACCAAACTGATTTGGCTGTGGTAATACTTGTCGTTGCGCAGCATCGACAGCTAAGGCCTGAGTTGCATCCTGCTGTTCTCCAGCAATTCTCGGTCGTTGTTCATTAATTGACTCAGTAATAGCATTATTTACTCTGTTCATTTCAAGTTCATCAATTGACCGCTCAATACTTTTTGACTTCTTTTCAATGAAAAATTTTACGTTTAATTATTTTCCTATTTGATGAACTTTTCGCACGAATTAACTTTACGATACATATGTCCTACTTTATCTATTGTCTTATTACACAAAGCTCATACAACTTATCGATTATATTATTTATATCTTTATACTGTTTCCATCGATTCATATAACCATTCTTCCAAGTAAGTTTATCTACTTTTCTTGCTTTTCTCATAATTTTCTATTTTTATTAAATATTTTCAGGTGTAAAATTATTCCAAGAAGCCTTTGAATAATCATAATTAATGAGTAATGATTTTTTCAACATGAATGAATATAATATTTTCCCATTCGTTAAACAAAAACAAAACGAAAAAAAAAAACAAAAATAAAAAAGGAAGAACATAACGACTATTTTCGACAAAATACATGAAAATGTCTGAATGAACGCATGAAAGTGAAAATAGAGAATGAACACTTCGAGAAAAACATGACGTGCGCGAAACAGACGCAAAAAATACTCCCACACACGTATTTCAGGAAGATTTACGGAACAACTCTCAAATAGCTTTACATGAAAAGTTCGAGTAATCATTTACTATCAGTTATATTTATCCAAAATCTATTTCGTTACTCGGTGTGTCGGATATAATTGTGAATTGATTTCTGGGGTTGTTATGTGCTTCTTTTTTCTCGAAGAAAAGCGTCGAGATTAGCATGAAAGAATAGTCTCGGGGTTCCTGTTGAAAAATAAGTTCAAATGGTAGAGTTTGACCTCTTCGAATTATAGCACTACTTACTCTACGAAACGTAATTTAAATGCTCATTAACGTACGTGTTATACATAATGCAGAAAATGAAGATGTAATTCCGTTTAAATTGATATTTATAATCATAACAATGCTGCTAAATATGAAAACAATGATGAAATAATAATGATAATTTTCAACTGATTAAAATGATAATTGAACAATAAAATAATAATCTAATAAATAATAATTAAATAATTTTCGTGTTTTGAATATCATGTAATATATATCTAAACTATATCAAATTACACGGATGCAATTTTTCCAAGAAAGTATTTCTGATCTTTTCATAATATTGAAACTATAAAAATCATTTTTATAAATGAAATCCTTAAAAAGTTGAAAATTAGATAAAAAGTATGTTCAGGAAACTTTGCTCTAGAAAAAAAAAACATGAAAAATTAGACACTTGGAACTCAAAAAATAAAAAAATGATTGAAATTTCGACGACTTAAAATTTTAAATAATAGATAAAAAGTACATATTTCTTTCCAGTTTAGTACGACTTAGATCAAAATTTCCCATATCTTTGTTGACCTTTGAAGTTGTCATAAGATTTTCCATCGTTCGTTTATCCGATCGTCAAATGACTTGAATGGATTGTACATATGGAAAGAAGCAGAAAATTAGTCGTTTTGCAATTCAAATTTCACTTGGACAATTTTCAGGATATTTTTTGTGAAGTTATCTGATAAAGATTTATTATTAAATTTATCTGATAAAGTTACAAGATCTATTTTCAGATTTTTCATTTCGACCGTATCTTTAAAATTTATCAGAATGCAAACTTATATATTTCATTAGAAATTCATAATTGAACTGCAATAAATAGACTATTGAAACTTTCTAAATGTTATAGTATTTTTCATAATAATATACAAGAATCTTATAAAAGATGGTTTGGTCATGTCAA
Source organism: Onchocerca lupi (assembly GCA_028564675.1). Taxonomy (NCBI): domain Eukaryota; kingdom Metazoa; phylum Nematoda; class Chromadorea; order Rhabditida; family Onchocercidae; genus Onchocerca; species Onchocerca lupi. The sequence goes on along the minus strand of JAOVVO010000021.1, from coordinate 212,831 downwards.
TTCAATCAAAGCCACTGATCTTTTATCAGTTGCAAATGCAAATTTTATACTATTCACCTATGAAAAACTTTTTCAAGCAATATTTATCTCAATATTTAAACCGATGTGACCTTTGGAAAAATATGATTGATAACTTTCGAGAGCGGAAAATTCTGAAATAAAAAAAGAATGTTGACGAAGAACTATTCCATTGATTAAGGCTGAAATCATCAAATAATTAATTAACGGATATGTTAAGGTTGATGACTATCAGCTACGAAATATGCCGAGATTATCCCGAAAAATTTATGAGAAATTGAAATTATCGGAAGGTTAATACGCTATCCAACTAATACGGTCATTAAGATAGGTCGATGATTGTTGATGCTGATATATTTTAAAATTTTAAATGGTCTCTAAATCACTATATTTGGCTCCATTCATCATAATAATTGCTTAATTCCGTAAACGATAAACATAATTCTATGCTATTATTCATTTTTGAAAAAGCAAACTTTTTTTTAAAATTTTTTTACTAGAATTTTTGGCTCATTATCAACTCTTATGAATAGATCCTGAATGTTGCTGGCTAATTTTGTTATAAATTCTTTTTAGATCTTAATATGAAGCATAAAAATGTTTTTAGATCGATGTTTCGCGTACTTATTAAATCATTATTTTGCACATTTACATTTGGTAAAATTAAGATATTTTATTTGAAAATACTTTGAAATTTTATGGTAAAATTCATTTAATGTCATTTCAGAACTTAAATAATCAAAAAAGACAGTAAAAATACAAATATATGGAATTAAATCACTCTCATTGTGCTAAACCATTGCCCCAAAAAGTAGTAATTAATTTCGTTATTCGGAAATATAAATTTAAAATTTTCTGAAATTACTTAATTGAATTCTACCGATTTGCTTTAAATGATACTTTGATGGTCTAAATTTAAACGAAATTATCATGAAATTGAAATGATACGTAAGTTTTGCCGGAAATTGATATGATATTTGAAAAATATCAAATTATTACCAAGAAAAATTGGTGTTAATCATTTAAAAATTTGGCTGATTCCAAACTAGCACAATAAATTCATGTATCAATGAGAAATTTTGCAAAGATTTTTGAACAATAAGAATAGAAGATAAAGTGATATGATATTTGATAGTATTATAACAATCGATAAAAATATAGAAAAGAATGTTTTAAATATTTTTTTAATTAATTTCCCAAACTTTTCTCATTTTTAGTTACTTTTGGCCTAGAAATCTTTTTTTTTTAGTGAAAATTCTAGCCAAGAAATCCGAGAAATGTTCGTTTCAGCCCAAAAATCTCATTTCATTCTTAGTATTTGAAGGATAAATAAAATGATAAAGTTAGATAATTCAAAAAAACGCTTGACTTCTGGAAACATTGCAATTGTCGATCAAAACACAATTTGGAAGTTTTTTTTTTTTTTTTTTTTTTAAAGTTGCGATTCTATTATGGATGAAGATTGATAACACTTAACTTTCGCAAGAAAAATCTAATAAGCTACATAAAAAATAATGTAGAAATAACGTAAAAATATTGCAAATCAATTCTTTGAAAAAAAATTTTAGAAAAAATCGATTATTTTTTGAAATCATTCAGTAATGAGAACAATAAATTCAATAAATAAGCATTATAAGGCGCAATATTGGCGCATACATTTTTGATTATTTTTAAAATCATTTCCAAATTAATTATATTTCAAATGCAAAAAAATTATTTGGAAGTTTTTCATTGGAAAAAAAAGTTTTAAAATGAATTTCAAATTTCAATGCGAATTTTTATTTATGCTCACAATGACCAAAGTATCGCAAAAGAATTTGGACTTTTTTTTTTCGAGAATTCTTGAAATATTCATTGTGTTTGCTAAATATCAATCAATATTTTTGTTTTTTAAACAAAATGAATTGAAATTAGAGTTGTAAGTTTAATTAAATTTAATTGAGCTGTTTTTCTTATATGTTTAAAATGCAGAAATGAAGATAAAAAATACCACTTAATGCAAATAGAAGCTAGCAAGATTATGATTGAAAATTGTAAAATATCTGTTTTATTGATTAAATTTTATTAATTAAAGATAAGGAGTGATATTTTGATAATGCATGCATGTCTATCATGTTTATCACCAAATAATAATTTCTCACAATCTAATTATTTAAAAGTAATTGCTCACAAATTCATAAATCGCATAGCATTCGTGATTCGAAATAATTTCATTTTTTTCTTTTTGGAAAATATTGAAATAAAAAAAATATTTATTTGCAAAAATATTAAAGTAAATTAATTTTTGAAATTTGGAATTTTCCCAACTTCTACAATTTTAATTTTTATCAACAATATAAACATCGAAGCAGGCAATAAAACCATGCATGTACAAAATAGCTTTAAAAAATTATGTAATGTTTATGTAGATTTGAATAGATTATTTTTTTAATTTATAAAAAAAAATTCTATAAAAAAAATTGTAGGAAAAAATAAGAAAAAAACTTGTTAAAGTAAATTTTATGCTAATTTATCATTTTACATCTTTTGAAGGCTTATCTTGCAATCTCAAAAATTTGCATAATTACTCATTTCCTAAAAAAGAAAAAAAAAAAAAATAAGCGATTACACAATTCACTTTCTTGCAAATGCATGACGTTATTTATAAGGTGCATGAACTCATCGGATAAATTAGCATAAACAGAATTGTCTGATATTATCATATCGAGTTATTTAAAAGATGATGCAATTAGCATTGCGTGCAATTGCGCAATCAGTTGGTCATTATCATGCTATGCAGGTTGCATTTTTTTGTAAGCTTTATCAGGTTGGAGATTAGTAAAGCTGGATTTGAGGAAATTGTTTTCTTGTTAGCTTTGTTAGGTTAGAACTTGGTCAAGTTGGATTTACTTGTGGGATTTGTTCTTTTTTTTTTGCTTGCTTTGTCAAGTTGGAGCTTAGTCAAGTTGAATTTATTTGCGGGAATTGTTTTTGTTTTGTTTTTTTTTTTTTTTTTTTTTTTTTTTTTTTTTTTTGTAGAAAATGAATCCAACCTGACTAAGCTTCAATCTAAGCTCAGATTAGATTTTTTTTTCACTGCAACTTAGAATTAATCAATTAGTAGTTTCACGTAATCTATTTATTATAAAAGTTGACTGCAAAAGTTCATAAGTTGCGCAGCACACTAAAGTCTAAGAAATTACATTTGTTTACAGTTATTTGCATAAATATTCAAATAAATCGACTTTTTGCAAACTTTAGTTTTTTTCAACCTTATAAGGCTTAATTTTTCTTTTCTCTTTAGATTGAATCATTAAGCGCAATTTTGATCCATTTGAGTTGAAATAATATTCGAGAAATATTGCCATATTGAAAAATGTCATTTTAAAGTTTTATGGAGTAGCAAATATATTTTAAATATTTTAAAAAGGTCATTATGAAAGTTAAGAATATTTTAAGAGAAAATATTAGAGAGAATATGGAAAATGAATTAATTTTTTGAATTAAAACATCAGTTTTGAAATTTCAATACTTATTTTTTCTTTAAGACTGTGAATATATTGCTGACTGTATTAGACGGACAATGACATATGAATGCTAAATTAATGAACAAATTTGACTAATCGATCAAATTATCCGATCCGTCGATCCGTTGCTGATTGCAATACTCCAGAAAACCGGCACATACTAGAAAATTTTATATTTTTAAAATACTTCTTGCGAATTTGTACTCGAGTAGTTTAGCAAATATAAGCTTTGAAGTAAGAGAATTTCATTATATATATAATTAATATATTATCCGAAAAGTGAATATGACCTTTTCTTATTGTCATTGCGGAATTGTCATTTTTTTTCTAAACTTTAGGAAATTACCGTAATAGCAAGAATTGAATTATGAGATGGAATTTTAAACAAAAAATGATATTTCTTATCAATTCAAGAGAAAAAAAAAAGAATTCACTTCTTAATATTGTATTTTTTTAAAATTTATCATATCTTATCATATCACTTTTTTTGTTTGTTTGAAAATAAAACAATCGAAAAAAATTTTTTACTTTTAATAATTATTAATTGATCAGTTATTGATTCGTGCAAATACTTTAAATTATCGATGCTAACGTTTTGTGATTGTTTGACCTAAGTTTCTCTTTTTTTTTTTTCAGTTTCGTTACAGGAATCAATTGGAGATTCCAAACTTTTAGCAATCAGTGTTCGATCAAATTATTAGAGAATAATTTGCAGGAATTATTTATACTAATAATTTTTCTCTTTCTTTCATCTTTTTACTTTTCTCGGTTATTTTCGAGCAATGAATAATTCAAAATTTTGCTCCAAAATATACGATAAAAATATCCGGTAATTAGATTAGTGTAAATCAAAAAATATCCAGTTTACAACTGACTATTTATACTGAAAGAATTGCTCAACAGATTGATAAAGTTACATTATTCGACAAATCAAAAGCAAAAAAAAAGAAAATTTAACAGTTTTGAAAATTTTTCATCTTTTAATTTTAATTTTTGCATAAATTCTAACTTCTTAGTCTTTAGCAAAATTAATTGCAAAAATTCTAATACGGAAAGAGATGACTGATTAAGATTATTGCATAAAGCTTATTTTACTTCGCTTCTTTTCTTTTACCTATTTTCTAATCGATTAATGAAATTATCCTAAAAGCCAATGAAACTAAGTTATTAATTATTTTAGAATTATCGATTATTTTATCGATAAAAATTATTGAAAATTGCTAGGAATCTTGATTGAATAATTTGTGAAAATACTTTGAAGTTTCAAGAAAATATACGTTGTAAATGCAAAAATTTGAAAAAGCATTTTTTACATAAAATTAGAAAAAAATGCAAGTTTAGAAATGCATAAGTTTCAAAAGACAATTTTCGCATGAAAATTTTGGATAAAGTTTTGGAAAAACACAAATCTAGAACTAGTAGAATCCTAAACCGTTTAAAATTCTATAAAAAATTTTATGCAAGAGTTGCTTTCCAGAAAAAATCTACATCCTATGCAAATTAAAAATTCAATTTTTACATAAAAAATAAGCATAGAATCTTGATAAAGCGCAAACTTAGGATTGCGTTAATTTCGGAGAATAATTTTTGCATTGAAATTTTGAAAAACGCAGATTTAGAATTGGTTAAATTTTGGAAAACCAATTTTTTTCAAAAAATTTGTCTAAAATTTTGAAAAATATAGGATTGCGTAAATTTCAATTCGTTTAATTAATATTTATATTTATGAAATAATCTCCATATTTTGATTTTGAATTTTTCTAATTTAGAACATTTATTCGATTATTAGTATAATTCATTGGGGATTTTTGGTCTAATTTAATTAGCCGCGTAATCGGCAAAAATTACGAAAACATTTACCATTCAAAAAATAAATTAACATTCAATTATATTTATGTGAAATATTCCATTAATAGACGAATAAGATTAAGAAAAATAATAAGGAAAGCTTGGAATTAAAAGAAAAAAAGACGAATATAAAGAGTATTTCGATTAGCTAGTTATTATTCAATAATACAAAAAGGAATGATCTCAATAATTGTTGCCCTTTGACCTCAACTAGGGACATAATGGAGTAGAAAAGTTACGTTGCATAATACAACTACATTATGCAATCAAACAAATCGTTACTATCACTTATTTTCTTCATTTTCATCCGCTAAAAAGGTCATTTAAAGTTGAAATTTGAATTTATCCGCGAAAAAAGAAGAAAAAAACTTTCAAATTATTAAAAACAAAAGTTGAATTTTTTTTTTTTTTGCAGGTAAATAAAATATATATGTAAATATTATGGATTCTAAAGCATATTTAAAATTGATGGCTATATGGGATATCGATCGGATAGATTCAAGGCGTGGCTTCGAATGGAAAGTTATGTTTCCGCAATTTTTTGCGAAATTTCACATCGATAAGTTAGTTTTTTTTTTTTTTTTTGTTTTTCTTTAAATCTAATTTTCTCGAAAAAAATAATAAAAAATGAAATTTTGATAATTTCTCGAAAAAAAGTGAAAAATAAGCAAGTAAAAAATAAATGAAATAATTATTTATCTATTAAAGAATTAAGTAGGATAAGAAAAGTTAAATAAAGTAATAAATGTTAAATTTTACAAAAAAATTTCTTATCTTGTTCAATTCATTTCTATGTAATTGATTATATACTTATTTTTTAATTATGTATTTTTTATTTTATCTTTTCGTTAAAATTATCAAATTTCCTTTTCTTTAAATGAAAGAGACAGTTATGTACTTTTGCCATCTGTAATATTTTGCAATTTACCGTATATTTGCTCATATTTTTCTCGAGATTCTCTCTTAGCAGTCATTTTGTTTTTTTGAAATTCTCAAAATTTAGACGTCAAAAATAATTCAACATCAAAAATAAAACCGCACTATGAAACTGATAAATATTAATTCTATTTTGTTATGATTTCATTAACATATCTAAATTAAATTAATTTTCGACTTGTATTTGATGCAAAAATGCAGAAAATAATTCTTTGGCATTTTAATTTCAATAATTTTCTTTTTTTTTTTAGGAAACTCTAAATAGGTTGATTTCGAAAAAACTAAAAACCTTTTTTTTATATTATAATTTTTCTTAAACTATTATTAAAATTGCTTCTAGTTTGAATTGCTATGTCAGGATGAATGAATATTGGCGGAAAAATAATTTTTTGATTGTTTACTTCTGATAATTCTGATAAATTGAAATCATCAAAGGTCATGCAATTAATTCTATCATAAATCGCAATTTGTTTTTTTTTTTTTCATTAGAAGAGGTCAACAGAACTGATTGTTTTGTAAATAACAACTGACCTTTGTTTTTTTAAATCACTAATTTATAGGGATTCTTCATCGGAGATTAATGATGATGAAATGGCAGATACCAAAGCTTTGGCTGAAAGAATGGCAAACTTTGTATTGGAAGATGACTTCGAGACGAAGTGAATTTGTAATTTTTACAAAAATATTAAACTTGATAACTGGAAGTCGGGACTAGAAACCCAATCGAGAATCTAATCGAGAATCTAGTCGAGAATCGGGACATTTAAGCGTTACTTCGATGTTTTTATTTCATATTAAAATTGAAATTTTCATACCTCAATCCCTTTAACTTTCATAATTAATTTATTATTTGTTAAATTTTAATGAAATGCTAAAAAGCTTGTCCTGGACAAATTTCTGGTTTGTAAAAATATTTTATCCATTTAGTAAACAACTTTTAATCAGTCTTGATTAAAAGCAATAATTCTTCAACCGGTTACCAAATTATCAATATTTTTTGATCAATTGATGCATCTAAATTAAATTAAAATTTGAACTTTTATTTTGAAGCAAAAATGCAACAAAAATAATTCTTTAGCGTAATTTTAAATATTTTTACAGAAACTTTAAATAAATTTATTTACATGGGACTAAAAATTTTTTTTATTTTAATTTTTTTGTAACTATCATTAAAATTACTTTTAGCTTCAACTGTAAAAAATCCATCTTGTTTTCTTTGCTCTTTCATTTTTTCACTTTTTTTTTTTTAAATATAAACCAGCAAAATTTACACTTATATCAAAAAATCAACAAATTGCTCACTAATCATGATTCATTTTTCCTTCTTCTTTTTTCTTTTTCTTTTGATTTTTGAAATTTCGGATGCGATTTATCGATAAATGTTAATTAAAAGAAAAAAATTAGTAAATTTATAATATTTTATGAAAAAAATAAAATATATATGTATATATGGCGTAATATAATTCCGTTTATGATTTTATATTTTCCTTTCTTCTTTCGTCTATTATTCGAATGAGAAAAAAAATTGAAAAAAAAAAGAAAAAAATCTTTTTTCGTAAAAAATAAATATTTTATAAGTTCAAAAATTATTTCATTATCTTGTTGTAAATGCAAATTTTTGTTATTGTCATTGATGAGAATTTATACAAATTTTTGGTTAATTATTGTTGAAAAATAAGTGCCTATTAATTATTGTTTGTACCTCCTTATTGTTTAATATCAAAGCTTGAAATTTATTTATTTTTTTTTTTTTTTAAAAGAAAGATTAAAAATTTAAATTAAGCAAAATGATTTAAAATTTCAATCTTATTTTTAGAAATGGTATTTTCAAAAATGTTGTATTTCTCAATTGCTTTTATAAGTGCCAAAATAACTTCAAATTTGAATAAACGATCATTTTTGCAATTCTCATTAAGTTAAACTCCTTTTAACCGTTCAAGTAAATCATTTGCCGGAATTTCTATACGGAAATTCCTTTCCAAATATTTTCCGGTTTTGCTGGTTTGCTCATATCACTTGCCGAAATATCACATATCGAAATTTCCTTTTGAACTTTCGTAGATATTTTGCTCATTTTTGCATTAATCTAATATTAATAGGAAATTTTAATAGGTTATAAGTCTTCAAATCAAAAAATATTTGATCTGTAGAAATAATAATATCATGAAAACCTTAAGATATACCAATTGACAAAAGTATTTTCTGAACGGATTAAATGTGAATTTGTTATGGTACTAATTGAGAAATGATAATTTAATGATTGTTATTAAAATTTTTATCATTGTTGATAAAATCATTGTCATCATTCTAAATAAAATTTTCAAATTCTGTTTTTTAAATTTCTAACAATCAAATATTTTTTCCCTTAATATTAATTATTAATGAATTGAAATGAAATGTACAAGCATTCAGTATATTCAGAATTCCAGAATTCCATCGATAATTTTCTATTAAATGGACAAGTTAGCTTGATAATGAATGATTGATTATTGCTGATAAATGATTATGAATTGACTATAGCTTAATAATTATTGCTTAGTGAAATTGTAATTAAATTTTTCCAATATTTAAAATAACTTTTAATATTTAAAGACTCGTCAAATCTGAACAAAATTTTAAAATGATTTCTATCTAGTGAAATTAGCAAAATTATAAAAATTACAAAGTTAATCATAATTTAATGCCTAACAAAATTATAAATATTATAAAACTATAAAATTATTAATTATAATTTTATATTTAATGAAATTATAGAAATTACAAGCAATTTCTGCAACAATATTGAAATTACATAACATTTAAATATTTGTCCGAAGGAATCGTTTTTTAATTCATTAATCACCTTAATAGAACGTAATTAATTTTTCATGAGAAAAATAATCAACAATCTTAAATTCGGAATTGGTAAAAAAAGGTATTACTGTGTTTTTCGTCTGTTAACAAATATGTCAAACAATTAACGAAATTCTATTTGAATTATCACTGTAATTGTAAAACCAAAACTAAATAACAACTACTCAAAAAGGTCAATTTCATTTCTTAATTTGATAGACAAAAAAAAAAATGTTTTTCAACAAACCTGAAATTAGCAAAAAAGGTAGTGATCAGTCATTCCGAAAAATTCAGGAAAATATTACCTGGACAAAAACTTCTTTACTTTCTCGTTCTTTGTAAATCAAATATATCAACATGCTTTTTTTTTGTTGTTGAATGAAAATTAACGACGAAATTTCATTGTCATGAAAATAATTTTCTGTTGTTTTTCAGATTTTTTTTTCTAATCTAATATTTTAAGTAAAAAAATTCCAGCTATTTTCATGAAAATCAAACAGTAATAAATATGAATTATTTCATTAAATTGTACGAATTTATAGCTTTTATTTTCCAACTTTGATCGAACATTTAATCTAATTGATAATAGACTTGAGATTATATTAAATTAATCAAATATTTAATCTAACTGATAACAGACATGAAATAAGAAAAAAAGCTAAAAAGAAGTATATTGGGGATTTTAATTTTTTGATTTAAACTTATTTAATTTGAAAACATAAAAATAAACGAGAAGTTATGGGCTAATAAAAAAAAGTTGATGGATTAGTACCCAGGTAATCAAAAAAAAAAAAAAAAACAAAAAACATGTGGATTAAATATTTAATATAACTGATGATAGACTTGAGATTATTTCAAATTAATCAAATACTTAATTTAATTAGTAGTGGACTTGAGATTATATTAAATTTAATCAAATATTTGGTCTAGTTGACGACAAATTTTGGATTATATTAATCGAATATTTAATTCCATTAACCAAAATAAAACTAATAAATGATTAATTCGTCTGGAATGACAAAAGGAAAACGAAAAGCGATTTTTGCTAATAACATAAATAGGAATGGAGAAATTTTTTACATCAATAAAACCTCTTCATTCTTCTTATCAATCAAAATCGAAATGAATCGTAACAAAAGTTGTTAAAAGATGGATTGATAAAAACTTATTAAGAAAAGAAAAAAAGCCAAGTCATTAATTTTTTCTTCTTTTTTTTTTTTTTTTTTTTGCCATAACAATAAATAAGAAAAGTGTTGAGGAAAAAGAAGAAAATATATGAAAAGAATTCCTTTCCCTTCAATAAATTACGAAAAATTCATACCAGATTTTCGAAAATAAAGAAAAAAAATGAAAAAAAAGAGCGCTAAAATTCAAATATTTCATATCATATTTTAATAATTCATTCTTTTTTTTATTGATTTAAAATATTTGTTCGTATATTTTATAAATTTCCTAAATATAAATTTATCTATCGATTCAATTTTTATTTAGAATTAATTGTTCGTTTGTTTATTTGATTGTTTGTTTTTGTAACATACACATTGTACATGCAAATAATACTTTTGAAAGTATTTGTCCGTTTTTTTTTTATGTCCTTGTCAGAAAATTTGATTAAAAAGTGGAAAGAAGAAATAAGAAATTTCCAAGCAAGTTTGGAATTTTTAAAAATGCTGTTAAAATTGAGCATAAAATCCGGTTTTCTAGCAAAAATTTTATCAGCCATTACTTCCTCTCTCTCTCTCTCTCTCATGCAATTATGATACACTATTGTGAGTTCTATTTGCTGCTATATTATACCAGATAATAATAATATTAATGATAATGATGATTACAAAAGCAATGATAATGATGATAGTAACGACAGTGATGATGACAATGACAGTAATGATGATGATGATGAGTTGTATTCTGTTTCCTAAAAACTTGCATGAATTTAATATATGGATAATAGTAATAATGACGGTAATAACAACGTTAATAGCGGTGCGGTAATGATGATAACGAGTTGCATTCTGATTCGAATAAATTTGCTTGAATTTGATAAATGGTAGGTAGATGCATATTATATTAGATAAAAATGATGAAGATGATGTTGATGACATGATAATATGTAGTCAACAATAATGATGATGATAATGATGGTAAGTTGCTTTCCAATTCTAATAAACTTGCATGCATTTGATGCATGAGATGATAATGATAATGATAATGAATTACATTGCGCTTCTAGAAAACTTGCGTATATTTAATATAGGTGCATCTACATATTACAGAGATAATAATGATGACGATATGATGAAAAAAACTATGTTGCTAGCAGTAATAATGATGATAATAATCATGTTAGTGGTAGTAATAATGATGGTGGTAATAATAATGGCGATAAGTGATAATGATGATAATTACGTTATGATAATAATGATAATGATGATAAGTTGCATCTTTAATTCTTATAAACTTGCATGCAATTTGATATATGAAAGGCAGAATGTAGTGGAGATGAATGTAGGTGACATACACACATACATCTACCTTCACCTCTCTTTTTTTCACCAATACCTTCGTTTTGCTTTGGTAACTTAATGAGCAAACATACATTTTGACAAAAAGGCAAAACTCGTCACACCTTGACGATCGCGCTTTCCCGAAAGGTAGATTGGTAGGTAGGTGTGTACCGATGATTTTTGCGAAGCATATAAAAATAGCACGTTGCACCATTCTAGCGATTTCAAACATTGTTGTGCAGGTTGACACACAACAAAACTATAATAATTTAGCGACATTTTGACTCGATCAATCGTCATCCCGTATGAAATTAATCGGTCAAGCTTTCGCTTTTATTACGAAAGTTTTCGTAAATTCTTTCCGTTTATGAGAAATTTCAATTTCATATTTTTTTTTTTGCTTTCAATTTTATGATAAAATTATGAAATAAATTGATCGTCAAGCTTTTTCTCTTTTACCATATTATCAAGAAGTTTTAGTGAAGTTTTCTTAAATTCTTCCACATATGAAAATTTCAATTTCATTTTCTTTTTTTTCTTAATTCTTTAATAAAATTGAAATTTTCTTTTTCAAAGAACAGTTTCCACTTCTTTTCCTGTAATATCTATTTTTATTTTATTACGAATTTATTTTAATTGACAATTTTCTTTAAATAGAAAATGTTTTCTGTAGTAAAATGACTTGAAGGTCAACGATGTTCGGATTATAAGTACCGTTATTTCTTGATGAAAAAATTAACGATTTCTCGTAAATTAATTTTGTTTTTTTTTTCCCTTCCAATGAAATATAACTAATAAAAGAACGGCCAAATTATAATGGGAAAAAAATATAACGAATAATTAATTAGTAATAAAAAAAATTTAATTTTAGTAAGTTGTTTTCGAATATTCGCAATATAATAAAATTTTTAATGTTTTACAGGAACAAATATTTTGATAAGATTTTGCTCATTATTACTTGTCTTGTTTTATTCTTATCAGTTATTCGCTAATTTTTTTCCTCAATTTTTAAATAAGGTTTAAAAAAATTTCAATCTATTCGTTTTATTTATTAATTTTTTATTAATGAATTAAACTTTTACTATATGTCAAAAAAACTTGAATGTTTAATATTTATCAGAAATTTTTGAAGAAGCCGCGTTTGGCGCATAAATCCTATTGAAACATCTCGTAAAGTGAATAAATTAGAGATAAAATTAATTTACGTCAAACTCAAGTCGAATATTTCCTTTTTCAGAAATTAATCTCTGATAACAGGTATTATATCATAATGATATTTTATGATAACTGCCATCCATCAATTATCACATATGTCAAAAAACCATTAGAAAATAATTAAGCAAGTGCTAAAATAAAATATTATTTATATTGATAATACTGATAACCAGTTTTAGAAAATTGAATGTATTGGAAATTTCTGAAACTTGAAGATTTTTAAAAATTGAAAAAGCTTTATATTTAAATGAAAAAAATTTATTTTAAATTTGAATTGTCTCCAATATTCAAAGAAAAAAAAAAAAAAAACGGGAAAAATTAATGAGAATTTATATGGAAGTAATGAAATTTTCGGTTTTTCTTCATAATATTAATTACTACAATTATTATTTCAATTTCTTATTATAAATTTGTTACAATTTTATTCCATTAATTAATTATCTCATTAATCTTTTCTTTTTGAGCAGAATTTTTAAATAATACATAAAATAAATTCCTCATTTTTATCACTTTTGCGTATTTTCTTTTTCTTATAATATTTTTTAATACAGATTTTTCTTTTTTTTTTAATTTAATTTTATTAGAAAATAATAAAATTTTATCATTATTGTTTTAAAATTTCCAAAGAATTCTGAAAAAAATTTTGGAACATAATATTTAGAAGAAAAGTGAAATTCAGGAGAAACGACAATTTATTAGTTTAAAAAATAAAATATGTAGGGTGATTTTTGAGAAATTATGAATTTTTCTTTGATATTTCAAATTCTCAAATATAAAAATAAAATCGTCAAATTATTTTATGCTTTTTCGATGAAAAGTAATCATTCTTATCTGTGATTTTATCATTTGTAAGGATTGTTAAAAATGCTAAATTGTTGATCTAAATTTGTTAAAATTTGCAATTTGCAGATAGCAAGATGGTTGATGATACCGATGATCCGAAGCAACTTCTGATTGAAGCAGAAAGCATGAAAAAACTTGCTTTTTGCGGTGTTGCAGTTTCCACCGTTGCAACTTTGGTAGCAATCATTTGCGTGCCAATGCTTTGCACTTACATGCAAAATGTGCAATCAAATTTGCAAGATGAAATTAGCTTCTGCAGAACACGTGCTATTGGATTACGTGGAGAATTTACCAAAGTATATATATTTCTTCTATCCAAAATTTTAAATTTAAATCTACTAAAAATGAAAAAAAAAAAAAAATTTTTCAAATTGTTAAATTTTCATAAAATTTAAAAAAAAAAAAAAAAAAAAAAAAGAAATTAATTTATAGATCAAATAGATTTCATTGGTGAAATATTTTTCACTTTTCATTCTTTTTTTTTTTTCTAAATTTTAACAAATTTTAGCTCGAATCATCGCGTTCAGCATTGAGAAAGGAAAGGCAAAAAAGACAAGCACCAGTCTTCGAATGTTGCAGTTGCGGTATTGGGCCTGCTGGTCCACCAGGTCCACCTGGACAAGATGGTGACGATGGTTTAGATGGTCCACCTGGTAAGCCTGGTTCACCAGGTCAAGATGCTGAAGAAACTCAGCTAGTAAGTTTGTTAGATCATTTTGAAAGGTCATATTTTCTAATTTTGTGGGTTATAATCCTCCGAAAAATTTTGTTCTGACTTTTTTTTCTTATTTATAATATCAAAAATTTAATTTTGAAAGATTATGAAAAAGAATAATGTAAATAAATAATATGAAAATTTTTAGCCAACTGAAAAAGATTGGTGCTTTAACTGCCCCGAAGGACCACCAGGCCCACGAGGTAAAACAGGACCGAAAGGACCAAAAGGATTGCCAGGAGACAAAGGTTCACCGGGACAGCCTGGTGAACCGGGTGCTCCAGGACCACAAGGACCAAGAGGATCTCCTGGACCTCGAGGAAATCCCGGTCCACCTGGTGACCCAGGAAAACCAGGTGTACAGATTGAGGTTTGTTTTTAGTACGCATTTTTATATCAAAAAATATAAAAATGTTAGTTTAAATTGCTTGAATTTTTCCTAAAAATCACTGAAATTTCCAGGTACCCGGACCACCAGGACCACCAGGACCACCAGGGCCACAAGGACCACAAGGCGACCAAGGTCCACCTGGACGAGATGGCAATGCTGGACGACCAGGTCCACGTGGACCACCAGGTCAAAACGGTAAAGATGGTCCACCAGGAAATGATGGTGCAAATGGTGAACAAGGTGAAGCAGGTCCTGATGGTCCAAAAGGTAGCTGTGACCATTGTCCACCACCTAGAACTGCTCCAGGCTATTAGGCAATTTCAATTGGATGATTGTCCAAAAGAGTGGATCTAAAACTTGAATTTGTATCAAACTTAATCATGCCTTTTTCATTTTTTCTTCATCTTGCATATCTGTGATTGCAGTTCACGTCAAAATTCTAATTTTCACGTTTTCATATAGAATTTCCACGTTTACATATTTTTTTTACAAATAAGAATAACAAATTTGAATACACATAAATAAACAAAAAATATTATTAAAATTATGTAAACGGATGTGAAATAAAAAATTTTTTTTGCAAAATTATTTGCTATTTGTGTACTTCTTCTTCTGAAGAATTATCATTATAACACTTATGACTGGATGCGATACAATAATGAAAAGATAGAAAATATTGACTAATTTGAAAATAAGATAATTTCGAAACACGCTATCAGTTGATAAAAAAAAATTGATAACATTTTATATTCGTAATTTCATATTTTTATTTCGCCATAAATGCTATCAAATTACAAATACAAAAAGTAATTTCACATTTATCAAATTAAAGAATACATTAATTAAATAATCAGCATAGTAACTGGAATATGTCAAGATTTTGGCGTCTGTCAACCATCAACGATAATAAAATTTTTTATGATAGTATAAATAAATCAATTCAATCTGACGATCCATTTTCGCATCTAACTTCATTTTTCAAATTAATTTCATATTAAACTCACATTTCGATGAGAAAGAGAAAAAAAAAGAAAAAAAAACGGAAAAATGGAATTTATTTCCTTTTCGGAAACTTTGACTTTTTCGTAAACTTTAGAAAAAAGTGATGAATTCTTTAATTGCGAAACTTTTGCTAGACTAAGAAAAAATGAAAACTTTTTCAAAGGAAACAAATTTCATCAAAAATAAAATTAAAAAGGACTTTTGCTATAATTGAAACACGAAAAAAAATTCATTGATAAGAAATGCTAATGAATAATATAAAAGGTAATTTTTTTCATTGGAAATATTAGAATTAAATGTTTATTACATCTTCTAATTATAGCTAATTTAAAATCATTTAAAAATTTATTTTAATTAACAAAAATTGTAGAAAAAATGACTTTTTGTATAACTATCAAAATGATTATTGATGTGTTAAAATAATATCATATCAGCGAGTATATGTGTTTGAAAGTGAACATAGAAGATTGAAAATGAAAATCGAAGATCAAAATTCGATAATTACGTTAAGAATGTAAATTTTCTGATTTATTTAATTAAATTATTAAAACTTTGATAATTATATCTAACATCATATTCGATAGTAAAGCAAATGCTATAATGTAGTGATGCATGTAGCAATTTTAATTTTATCATCGTTTACAAAGCATATCAAATTTGCTTCAAATAATTAGTGTAATTAGAATTTACGTGTAATTATTATATTTGAATGAAAAAATTCCGGTTTATTTAATTAAATTATTAAAATTTTGCAATTTATATCTAGCATATACGAGCAATATCAACTTAATTACAATCTATTAATCATTACGGTTAAAGTGATATACGTATAACGGGTATGCAAGAGTTTGTATCATGACATTTTGTTTAATTAGACCAATAATTAACATTTTTATAATTTTAGCAATTTCAATGATAAGAAATAATTTATACAAAATTTCTTATTTAAATTGAGCATATTCCAAAAATTTATTTTTAGTAAAAATTTCTGCATTATATGAAGAATTCTTTTCCCATTACGGCTTAAATTTCTTCAAAATCCAAAATTTCATACAAATATTATTTCCTTTTTTCATTTTTAACATATACATTCAGATAAGCGAAACTAGTTTTCAGATTTTTCATAGTGAAATTTCAAAATCTAAAAATTTTGCAACAGACAAATCAACAGGTTTAATGAAATGTCTAGAAATTCATCATGAAACAAATATGAAAAAATGTACATATCTATGATAATAAAATGTTTTCAAATTATCATCATTTAAATAAATATTTCAAATTGCAAGAAATGCACGGAAATAGATAAAATTTTATTTTGAATTTTGAATTTCACTGAAAAAAAAAAGCACTATCAAAAATCATCTATGAATAAAGCACCTTATCATATCTCATGCCTGATTATCATTGATCGAGTGTTTAAATGGTTACAGTAGAGATTATGCAGAATTTATCATCCTTATCATTAAAAATCTGAAGTTTATTGCTACATCTAATTTATATATTCTTATTTAACGTAACAAAAATTTGCAAAATATTACGTGATTATTTCAATGGAATATAAATTAATTATTACCATTTTATAAATAGTAATCATATGCAAAGCAAATTGTTAAAAATTTCTTCATTATATTGCAAATAATCAAAAATACATTCATAAATACTATGATATCTTCATTTTCTTTTTTTCATTATCTTCACTTATTTTTTTTTATCTTCATTTTTAAATAAACATTACAAGATTTAAAATTTTAAATTGGCAAAATGCAATACATAAAATAAAACGAAAAGTGAAAACATTTAAAAAAAAGTTTCTGTTGACTCGATTGAAAGATGAATTTAGATTTTAGGTTACTAGACTAGATTCTGAAAGGTACAGTAATAGTAAAAAATGCTGCTACAGTAATAATAAAACTGCAATCAAGGCTAATAGCAAATTAACTATCAAAAAGATAGATCATTATAATATCCTTCAACAAATATAAATAAAGTATTAAATATTACAAAAAAGCACTTACAAGCATAAATTACAACACAATAATTTTGGAAAATAACAAGGAAAATAAGGAATCTTTATGTATCAAGCATAGAAGTCAAAGAAAATTTTAAATGAAATTAAAATAAAATTTAAAACTACAAGTACATCAACTATTTATTACAATAAATAAGGGGAAGATTAAAGAATTTTTTAGATAAAGTGATAATTTATCAAATCCATCTATTACTATTGGGGATACCTGGGGATCGCACCCCGAAAGATCGAGTCGAATGATAGGATTAGATGGACGAAGGAAAGTGGAATGGCCAATATATTATTTCTAATCTCATTAGTATGTAATAGATAAATGACCATAACATATTAAGAGTATCTTAGAATAATATTGGAAAATAGCTGAATAATGTTTATTTCCAGTCTAATTGATTTTAACATCATTCATTTCTTTCAATTTAAAAAATTTTCATAGGATGAAAAGTGTTAACTTTTCTCTTAAGATCCCACTCTCCTTTCCTTTAATTCAATAAATACTGTAATTTCATTCATATCACAATTTTCTTATCATATTATCAGTCTAATACAAAAAGACAAAATTAACTGAATTAACTGACCCATTGTTGTGACATCCAATAGCAAGAGAATTAATATATAATGGACAGCTAACTAATATAAAACTATTATCATAAGATTTAGAAAGTTTTAGGAATGTGATTTTAGCATTTGAAATTAAGTTTGTGTCAATAATATGAAAAATGGATTTTATGGCAAAAAAGAAATTCTAGGTCGAAAAAAATTTGGCAGAATTTTGAATGAAAATTACCAGAATTCTATAATATAACCGAAGTAGAGGAAATAAAATAAGTGGTTTTACGAAGTACATCTTACGCTAAGTTTTGCTATTTACGAACGTTTTAAATTATCAATTTCAAATATGCAAGTGAACAGAATAAGATAAAAATAAATATCTGTGCAGGAAAACAGCGAGATCAGTTATTCGACAAGTTAGAAAGATGAAAAATACTGAAGTTGGTAAATATTGCAGAAATTTTAACCTTAATAGAAGAATTCTTCTCAAAATCTTTAAATAATTTCAGAGATTTTAAATATGAAATAAATAGAAGTAAAGCATTGAAGGATATCGTTTGTGGTTAAGTATCCATTCTTTTGCAACATTTGAGCCAAAAAAACTATTGCGAACAAAGACTCAAAAATTATTAATACCTGAATGAAGTTGAAATCACAAATGATTTGTTTGCTATTACTAATAGCATAATAATTATTTTGAATAGGAAAATGCATAGCAAATAATAATCTAGCGATAGTCTGTACAACAGCAATCGAAAGTATGTTTACTTGAACTTGCCCTATTCTATTTGTCATATGTGGACTAATTAGTCTAATTAATTGGACTAATTAGGACTAATTGTGGACTAATTAGGACTAATTCGAAAAAATAAATTTAATAAATGATTTTTAATGAAGCATTCAAACGAAAATTTTCAAATAAAAATAAGCGAAGCATTAGGAAGATAATAGGATAACGATGACCATCCATATTCCATAAAACATGCAAAATCAGTGTTACGAAAACATCCGAATGTACATCGCTTCACTCGTTCGGTCCAATGGCATGGCAATAGAATGCGTAGAACTTTGATATCTACATTGATGATTAACAATTAATGTAATCAGAAATCGGAACTGTAATCGAATTATTCAATTTGCTATATTTATGATCTTTCAACTAAGAGGTAAATATAAAAATAAGAAGGTAAAATTAGTATTCCGAAAATAATTTAATATACTACTCATTAACTCAGTCAATTTACTTCCTAAGTTAATAAAATATAAATTATGATATAATAAGGTTATTCAACTCATCTGAATGTCAATGTATAAATATAAATACTATTAAGAGCGATTTTAATATGATTGAGTGAAAATATCCTTATTATTTTTTATTAATAATTTTAATAATATTAAGTGAAATTATTTCATTGTTTTTTAATAATTTCAAAATGTCAGTGATTCGATCAAACTTACTTGGTGCTAATGAAAGATACTTCAAGAAATCATCCTTGTAAAGGACATGTGAAGCTATAATTTCAACTTTTTGTAACTGAAACTGTTTCTCATCAGTACGTGGAACTAATGGTGCAACAATTCCAACATCATAGCATATAATCAGATTCTTACATTGCTGAAAAAAAAAAAAGAAGCAAATCTCAGAACTGCTGAAAGATCTGTCATCTCAGTCTTTCATTGTTTTTTGCAAAACATTTTATCTTGACAAAGAAGCGAAAAGCAACATGATTAAACCAATTTTGACTTTATGGATTGACAGTTTTATGCTTTATAGATGTTTTATTTTTTTATTATAATTGACAGTGTTTCTCATCAATAAATGGCAATTAAGTATTCATATTGAGATGTTTAAATTAGTATTCCGGAAATGATTCAATATACTGTTACTTGGCTAGAATAATTTTTTTTTCATGTTTACGTGGTGTCTTTTTTTTCTTTTATTAATTCTGATTGAAAACGATTTTATGAAATAAACAAAACATCAGAAAAATTCGACATGAAGAATATATAAGTTGATTTTGAATTGATATTTCAATTAAAAAAATTGCGCCAAATAACTTAAAATTAGGCCAAAAATTGAGGAAGAATCAACCTGATTCACTTAGTATCCTGAATAAGAGATATAGTCTTATAGCAGATTTATAATTATTATTACCTTAAACTCTTCGTACATATATAGGAAACGTCGCCTTTTCTTCATAACAATCATATAAGGTGACATTTTCAATTCATCAACCAATTTCAATGTATAAAGTGATATACCCATTTCCAGTATTGCTCTTACATATGCAACGAAGGCAATAACCCGGTAAGAAGTTAATTCCGACGGGCAGAACCATCCTTGTGCACGTTTGGTTTTATCTTTGAGATATAATGACCAAGTTCCTGGAAGTAACCCACGACATCTTCACCTCCAAAATTTCATTAATCTTATTTATTAGCTGGACCCGACCAAGCAGAGCGTGGCTGATCCAGCTAGTCTATAGGGGCCGACCACGCTTCACGTGTCCGGCTCCACCTAATCTATAAAAATCTAAAAATGTCAATGTTCTTCTGTTCAAAATCTCAAATCTTCGAAAGTTCTTAAGCACACTCCTTATCTATATTAATTCAAAATCTTAGATTAGGATAATTCTTATCTATTGCTTTGAATTTTTGATAAAGCGTTGCATTCGAATATGCGCATGCTTGTTTTTTTTAATATACTTTCTATATACACTTGTTGCTGTAGCTCAGTCTGGTTAAGTGGAAAAAAAGAAAAGAGAAAGAGCACGTTTCTAGCGGTGGGGAAAAAAAAAACTGCTACTTTGTAATTGATTTGCAGTTTCATTGGACTGGAAACTGATTCTTGCTATTGTGATTAGGTAAAATCAGCAATAAGTGTGAAGAGGTTTTTTGTCTTGTGTGATCAAGACCAATTCTGTTAAGAAAGGTTTTATTGATTAATGAAAAGTGATTCTTCGTAACAAACAATTATCAGAGAATATCCAGGCAAACTGATCATTGGCTTATTTTTTCCTTTGCCGCTGATAAAAAAGAATATTATTCAACTGAATTGTCGAATTTTTGAATTTATATTGACCATCTGGCGACGGAACCAGGGAGACGGCTTTATGATAAATTTGTCCTTTCACTTTGAAAATTGGCATGAATTGTATTGTTACGATTTCCGTGCCAAACGATGTCATTTGGAAGCAGGAGTTCAAGAGTTGTATTTCCTGATGACAGACAGGAAATGCTTTGAATCGGCAGTATATCCGGCAAGCAAAATTTTTAATTGCTCTGGCGTTTCTCCAAGTTCAGGAACTTTAATTTTTCCAGCGACGCAACATATTCCTTTCATTTCTCCATTAAATTTCAGAATTTTGCAATAAGGACAAAGTTCATTATAGTGTCGATGAGAACATTCGGGCTCAAACTATAATCATCAGTGAATTATAACAGAATGTAAGGCGATTGTAATCGTGTGATTGCTGAACACGGATTTGTGTTTGACGCTGATCGCTTATTTTTTGTTGACATCCTTCAGCCACTCTCAGTCCGTCGCGTTCATTCTGTTTAGAATCTAAAGCTGCAGAACACAATTAACGTGCTCGCAACCGTGAATCCTCAAATCTGGTTGAACTCGCAAAGAGTCATTCTTTGTCTTCTACGCGCGTGTGTTAATGCCTGTTCTTCCTCACTTTGATTTGCAATTAATCGTCGCATTCCTCCCGCTACACGAGTACAATAACCTAAGTTTGATCTTCTGCAAGGCATTATTTGGATAAAATAAAGCAGAGAAATTACACTCGAACAATTCTCGAAATTGACTTGTGTGATAGGTAAAAAAAAAGTGCATATTTAAATAGACACAAGCGCCTATTCAAAGGCAAGATTGTATCGAAATTTGAAAACAATCGGTGAAGAAACTGCAAATTTTTGTGCCAAATAACAGCAACGGTAATTTACTTTTATTTATACAGACTAGCTGTACTCGGCCATGCGTTGCAGTGGAAATGTAAATGTTCGTTTGTTTAAAATCTTAAATCACTGAAAGTTCTTCTTATTGCTTTGAAATTTTGATGCAATATTGCATTTGAATAGGCACATGTTTCTATATTCTTTTTATATACATTAAAAAAAAGTACTGTTCATCCAAAAGCACTGTGAAATTAAACATGTTAGAAATATGCGCTTTCTCTTTTCTTTCTTTTCCACTTAACCAGACTGAAGCTGCTGTGTCTCAGTCTGGTTAAGTGGAAAAGAAAGAAAAGAGAAAGTGCAAGTTTTTAATATTTTTAATTTCACAGTGCCTGTGCGTATACGATATTTTTTAATGTTCCAATGTCTATGTAGATATAGAGATTGTTTGGTTTGTGTAGCAATTGTCCATGTGAGAAGCAATCCATCTCTAGATCTAAACCGTACAATTCTAAAGATTAGCCTTAAACTTTTTTGATGATAATTGCGAATGTCAATTGAATTGGGAATTGCAATCTCTTAAATTGAAATGACATATCCATTGGAATTATAGGAATGCAGGAAATTAGCATGTTTTCATCTTTGAAAGGTACAATCAAGATTGTTGCTTCTAGGAAATCGTAATTTTACTACTGCACTGGTTGATATTTCACAATATGATAATTAGCACGCCGATTTTCAATGGCAGTACGTGCGGTGGCATACCTGGCAGATTGAGTGAATTCAAAAATTCTGTTGTGTAATTGATCGCTTCATCTAATTCCGGAACAGTGTCGATAAACTTATATGTTACTACCTCGTTTTGAATGTTCGATTGAATAATATTGTCAAGTTCGTAAACGTCTTTGTTCTTGGTCACAAGAATAGCTCGTCCATTCAACTCAATCGTGATTCTTGTAATTGGTTTGAATATAGGCAAATTCTTTCTCAACCGATTCTTCTTTTGATGTTACTAAACTGCAGAAGTTATGAAGCAATGAAATTCGTCCAGAGGTCAGATCAATCGGCACCTTTCCATTCCCAATTTCCAGCAACTGAAGTGAGAATATCCCAGTTGATCGATTGTTTTGCAGCTGAACATGCATGTTTGCAGTTAATTTTAACGTCTTTGCGTGTTACCACCAAGTAGAAATTGACTTGTGACTGAATTTAAATTTGAACTTGAACTTCTGCTGCCGTCGAACTATGTGACTAAAACTGACTTAACTCCAAAGTCTTAACCTTTTAAATCTTTCAGGATTTTTCCTCTTCCAGTAGCCGCCTTACGATTTGTTGACCTCACATCTTATTACAGAAAGTAAGTGCGGTAAAAGTTTACCTGCCTGTCACACGTACGACAGGTAAAAATATATATATATTTATATAAAAACAAGCGTCTATTCGAATGCAACGTTACGTCAAAACTTCAAAGCAATCGGTAAAAACTTACAATATTATGTCAAAAGTAACAACGAACATTTATATTTTTATTGATATCGTCTATGTTGTCTATAATAAAATTTCCCACACTCATTCCTTATATAAAAACTATATTTTAATTTCACTTATTTTTCATTAAACAAAAAGTTAGAAAAAGTTCTCTGATTAATCCAATGTTATAAAAGCCCCTGATTTTTACAAAAATCTATTCTTGGCTTATCAAGAAATATTAATCATTCTAAAAAATCAAAGAACTGGGAAGATTATTGTTAGATTTGTTTCCCACTTCTGATTTTTTATTAGTTAAATAATTTTATTTAATTTTAAGACTGACATATGTTTCTGTTTATTTACAACAAGCTAAAAAATTGACACTTATGTAAACACAATTTTATCGCATGAAAAAAAAAAAGAAAAAAAAACAAAAATTAACTGAATATAGGAACGTACCAGCGTTTTCTGTCATTCCCATTATGAAGCGAACAAGCTTTCGAAAATTACAACACGTTATTAACTTCCCGCTATCTGATGACAATGTCACCGACAATTCTATTAACTTCAGTTTATCGGCAAATCTTCTAAAAAATTTTTTTAAATGAAACAATCTAAACAACTTTACAAATGAATCCATATTGTGGAAGTTATCAGTTCCATAAAAAAGAAAAAAAAAACCGATTGTTTGTATTAATAAAATTGAGAAAATTTATAGAACATTTAGAAAGCTATTTTTCTGAAAATCACAAGACAATGATTGATCGTAAAAAATGCAATATATAAATCAAGTGAAACCATGACTGCTTTAAGAAAAACATACTGAGCTAATGCAAAATTGCTGAATGCATGATTGTTACTCAGAACACCACAATTATCACCTAATGATATATGAAGAAAACGAAGTTTCGGCATCAATAAAGTGGGACTAGATTTGATGACATATTCTAAAACTGAAACAAAAAAAAGTATAACAATTTTTAACGGAGGATTTAATATTTATATGAATTCGTTTCATAGTATTCTTCATTAGGTTTAATATCGACTTTTTTATCCTTAAAAACAGAAATTTCACACAGTATTTCTAAAACTTGCTTAAAGTCTCTAAACATATCTCTTATCATATCTTGACAGTATCGAACTACTAACAATCTCAAAATGCAACAAAGCTTGTCTTCAAATGCAGTCATTAAAAAAATATAATATATTAACTATTAATAAACATATTTGCATTTGCCAAAAATTTCTACCTGCACAAAATAATCCCGCAGATATGGTAAACATCCTGATATGCGGGAAAATATTTTCAATAATGATTCTGAGTTTTTGCATCAGAATCTAAACTAATATATTATAATAGAAAAAACAGAGAAATTAATATCTTTATCAATTAATTTTCGTTATCAATCAATTTATCTTCACAATAGAATTTGGAGATTGATTTGACAAATTATAGTGGGAAACAACTGGGAAAATTGATATTGATTGGAAAATCAAATTACAATTATTTATTATGAACATAAAATATGACATTTTATGATATTATCATAAATATTTTTTTTGGTTTGATAGTTACTTAAAAAAAAAAAAAAAAAAAAGATATCTTGAAAAGAACTGACTTTATTTTCATAAGCCTCAAACAAACAAAATTGTTCAAAGAATTTGCAATCTTGTCCTGCAATTGTATTCAGTACATGAACATTCGTATACACTTTTTGTAACATTTTGCTGAAATCTTTGCTGACTCTATTCCATCCTGACAAACATAACTGAAACAATCAAAAAAGTAAGTTTAACAATTTTGATGGCTAAATCTTTTTTCCAACAATTCAAATTCAACAAGAAGTCATTTATACAAATTAGAAATAAAATATTTCAATTAACAAATATTATCAGCGTTATTAAATGTTATTTGATGATAAATGATATAGTTTCAGGAATATTAAAAGTTTTATGTTGTATTAAATGATAAAAATGGTATTTGTTTTGAATAGAATTACTATACTTTGCATAATATTTATGTTTACGCTTTATCTCGAATCAATCATAGCAGATTTTTTCTTTTTTTTTTTGTTTCTTACTTTTTCAAACGTAATAAACGTCGTGAAACTCTACAATAAATAACTCTTAAAAAAGGGAAAGAAACCTGAACAGGTGAAATATACGAACAAATCAGTTCAATGATTTCATCTGGTAAATTTGTTACATTCACATTTTCTCGTATTAATCGATATTTCATCATTTGTTGATGCTAATATATGCGTACAACATTATGCTAAATTCTGTAATATTTAATCAGATAGCTTATCATAAACTGATAAGGTTAAGAAAACAAAAAGTGACGAAAAGTCATGATGAACTGATGGAAAAATTTAAGCTAAGAGAAATACCTATTGTGATTTCTTTCATATATAATAATAATAATGCAAACAAAAGACGAAAACAATATTTCTATTTATATCGCTTTTTTTTTGGAATAAAAATTTAAAAAAAAATTTTTCTAATTTTCTGAAATTTAAATTGTCCGACATCCAATTAAGTGCAGGATTGGAAAAATAGAGCATAAATGATTGAAGCATATAAATGATAAAACAACTAAAACTATGACAGATGGATGAACATGATCAAATTTAACGAACAGCTGCAAATAACTTGAAAATAGTACAGCAGAAGCTAATCAAAAATCAATCTGACAGATAAAATAGCATTTTGAATTTCGATTAAAATTCCGGGTCTCTTAAGTTTAGCTTTTTCGGTAATAGAACAGTAAATGAGCATGTGCAAAAGATTTGATAGCACAGTATCATCGAGATTTATGAAAAAGAAATAAAATGTAATTAGAACTAAAATGAAAAGCAACAATTCATTGAATAGATGGACATATGAAAGTATTTAAATTCGAAGTTGAAATTTGCTAAGTTTAATTTAATTAAAATCGATGTATCATATCTTAACAACTTTGTAAAATTCTTTAGAGATGAATGAAATGGATCAATTCTTTGAGGAATGTAATATTTATAGCAATCAAAAGTGTCATTTTAAATAAAAAAAAAAATCAAAATTTGAATAGAATTAATGAGATTAAAGAATTGATATAGTCTTAACCATTGAAAAATTGTCGAACATGACACTGAACCAATTTCTATCATACCGCTTACATAAAAAAAAACACTTGCTTTAATTGTAAGAGATCAAAAATCGGACAATTCGGATAAGAAATAGCCTGAATTTGACAAACTTTTTTCTAAAAATCTTTAATTCTTTAAAGTTGGGACTAAGATAACAAATTACAACAAAACAGCAAATTTGGCATGAAGAGTGTATGTGTATGTATGTGTGAATGTATGTATGTGCATATTTGTATGTGTGTATATGTATGTGTATGTGTATGTGTGTGTGTGCGTATGCATGTGTGCATATGTATGCATATATGTGTATGTGCACGTAAGGATAAGTGTATGGGTAAATTTGTGCGTGTGTGTATGTGTGGCTGCAGACATATGCGTGTATGTATGTATGTGTATGTATGCATATATATATGCATGTGCACGTTTGGATATATTTAGTGTATGAATGGATTCGTGTATGTATGTATGTGTGTATATACGTGTGATATATTTACGTAAGTGGGTGGATTGCGTTGTGTATGTTTATGTTTGTACATAGTGTTGTGCATGTGGGCGTAGATATTATATGTGATGTACATGCACATATATGAATATATTTACGTACGTGGATAAATTTGAGTGTACCGTATGTGTGCATACGTGTGTATGAATGTATGCGTACATTACGTACGCCACTACGTGTATGCGTGTGTGTACGTGTATGTGCGAGTGTGTAGATATATATATATTCCGATAGTAAAAAGATAGAGAAAAGGAAAAAAAAAACAGAGATGAAAAAGGATCATTTGTATACTTTTGGTGAATAATATCTTCCATTAATCAAAATAAACAACTTCTCGGCAAATTGCAAGAGAAAAAATATAAAGAGGAAGAGGGATGAGGAGAGAGAGAGGGAAAGAGAAAGAAGGGGAGAGAGAGAGACTACTGTAAGACTTTAGAATATCGATGAGAGTAAACAAAAATTCGCTTCTACCGAGAAGTTGTCATTTATTTTCGATTGGCTCAACGCTCTTATCATTTATTTTCAGTGTTCTTGTCACTTATTTTCGATTGGCTTAACAAGGGACAGAGATAAAGTGCTATCAATAGAGAATCCAAAAAAAAATGTTGGCGCTTAAAAAACGTGACCTTTCCCTCCAACTAGAGGTCAAAGCTTAACTATTCCTTCATTATCTCTAATTATGGATAAGACTAATGCGTAGAACGAGTAATTAACTTGAACTTTAATAATAAATTAAATAGGACTAAATAAGATTAAGTGAGAGATATTTGACTGTTTTTTCGGATAGTTGTGATTGAAGTGAAATTAAATTTTAAATTTAACAAAAAAGTGAAGAATTAACCTCCAAATTTTATGAAATATATAAAGGATTGAAGTTAAAAAGGAATAAAATCAGACAAGATTGATTATTAGTGTAATAAAGCAATCAATTAGGTGAAAGTTCATAGAAGATAGTCACAAAAGGAATCTGAATCTAAATTGATCTTAAAGCAGATTCATGCTGTAGTAAGGCTGGAAAAAAGAAAAAATTAATATTAAAGGTTTAAAAAACAATACAAATTCAACAATTGCAGTAGAAGTTGACAAATAGCATTGGAAGTATTATTATTTGAGAAATGATAAGAACGGAATATTGAAATTCAAAAAAAAAAAAAAAAATGTACAACTTTAAAGAGTGGTAATAACTAAAAGATAAAATAATATATAGAAGAAAGAAGAGAAATGATGGATAGAAAAGACATGAGGTAGCTGATAAGATCGGTGAAATGACGAGAGATGTTGGAGATTGAAAAAATAATAAAACAAGCATGACTAACAATTATGTCAGATACTGAGAGTAATTAGAGATGGGAAAATGACGCTGTTAGAGACAAGCAAAATTGCAGTAAAGTGAAGAGGAGGTTTTTATTCACTTTGCGATAACTGATCATTTATGAATTCCCGACAATCGGAAAAATCTTTGACTGGTAGCTTCGTTTTGTATTATTTCGGATTTTATCAAATCTTTCTAATTTCCTGATGAGTTTGTCAATTTTCGCTATTTGCATGTTCATCTTTATGATCACGTGATCTACGTGTGTGATAAATTGCGTAATCAATCAATAATTGCAAGCGTCGTGTTGATATATTACTCATTTTTTTTAAAATTAACATTATTATATATTTGCACAGGTGGCAGATTTGTTGAGAGAATATTCTAGTGACAAACGAACGCTTGATAAGGATTGATTTCGTCTCTTCTTCAAGTGTCAGTATCAGTATTGACGAGGAGTAAGAGATCAATTCTTATCAGTATTCGTGTCTAGAAATTGTCAGTTTAAAAATTTTCCTTTCATTTAAGATATCAGTAATAATAATGACGACAAAACGATTCACATTTAAATCTTCGAAGCTTTCTTCTGCAGCCGATCAATTATGGTCAGCTAGTAAGAGTGGTTTTAAAGCAGATGAGAAAAATATAAAATTGGATCTTGGCAAAACACTTGCCAAGGATAAACCAGAAAAAAGTACAAATGCGGAAGCAAACAAGAGTGCTATTGATGGTTTTATATTTGGCTCCAAATTATCGGAAAAAGTAATCATCAGCAATGGAGTATGCATTTTCTTCTTTTCTCTTTCATTTTTTATACTTGTCTATGTTGCAATTTAGAGCGAATGGATGATTTATTAATTAAATTATGGCTAAATACATTTTCGAAACTTTCAATTTACCCACTGAAAGTTTCGCTAAACTTCCGTATCTCACATGGCGGTATAATAAGAGGCATTATTTTACCGTATTACTCATGGCGCATTCTGTAAGTACACCAAGTTCAATAATATTTGATGATAGGTAAAACTTTGAATTGTTGATAGATTTAAAAAAATTAAGTTGTAATTGTTTAAAGAGACTATAAATTGCTGAAATTTTCGGAGAATTGCGGTATGAATTTTGACAGGATAAAGTGGGAGAACAAATCAACGCTAATAATTCCACAAGTGAACTTACCATAGCAAAGGATGAAGCCAGAGGTGATGCTCCAAAAAGTGTCACAGAAGTATTTGAAGAAATCAGACAGAAAGGAGCTTCGTCATCCTTCATCACCAAGGCAAAAGAATCAATTGCAGTGAGTTTTAGTCAAGTTTTATACTTTAATTACATAATTCTTTATTTCATTTTGGTCAGAAAATTTTAAAAATACGCTTCTGGGAATATTACATCATTATTTGAATCATTTATTTTTTTCCGATGATATGATGCTTAATTTTCTTGCATTTTGCTCACAAAAAAAAAAGAAAAAAAAACAGTGTTTTCAGTCTTATGAGTGTTCTAAAGTCTTAGCTCATAGTAGAATTCGTTTGAAAAAAATATCTATGTCATTTTCGTTTCCTAACATTTTCGTAATCCGATTTTCTTTTTTGGTTTAAAATGAATTCGGGACAAATTTTTCCAATTCAATCCGGTAATAAAATTGAAATTTATTCTCTGCAAATTCAAAAGATGTGTCATTTATTCTTTTATTTAGGAATTAACTGCAGTCTCTGCTTCATCGAGTTCAGCTATTAATGAAGATAATTTAATTACGTCTTCTGAGAAAGATGAGTCAATCCCGCCAAAACTAGATATTGTTACCGGTGAAGAGGGTGAAATAAACATTTATCGCGTAAGTTTTCTTGGCGGAAGTTGATTTATAAACTACATCTTTGTGATGAGCTTTTTTTTCTTTGACAAAGTTTGCAGATTTATTACAAGTATACCAGGAAGTAACAATAAAGTATTTTTAATCTATAAATTAATTTAGGCAATGTGTAAGTTACATTCATTTGACAGTTCAACAAAATTGTGGACAGAACGTGGTATGACTTGTTTACGTATTAACGAACGTGGTGAAGAGCCTCCTTACACATATCGAATCGGTAATAATTCTTGTTATTCATTTTTCTTCTTATTTTCCTTTTATTTTTGACAGTTTTTTTTTTTTGAAGTGCTCCTGTTAAATTTTTACAATTTATGAATTATGACTAGAGTTTTTTTCTAACAAATTACTTTCACAGTTTTTTTAAAACAAAAATCTTTAATCTTTTTCCAAAAATTGACATGTTGCACATAAAAATTACTGTTTGTTTTTAATAGTTATCGGGAAAGATAAAATGGAATATGAGGTAAGGAGGTATTTCTGCGCATAAGGTGTTAACTTTGATATCAAAAACGTAAGGTTTTTTAAATTTTAACTGTAATTTCTAAGTGCAAAGTCTTTATTCTAATTCTTCTGGGAAGTTGTGAATATTTTACATTTTTTTATCAGTTTCGCTCAAGTTTCTTATTGACCGCAGTCTTTTTATTTTAAATTTTATTTGATCAAATTAAAATATTTTAGTCGGTCGAGTAATGGGTAATCAAAGGGTTGTGTTGAATTCGCAGATATTTCCGGATATGATTGTTGAAAAATTGTCAGTGAAACGGGTGAAATTCTCAGCTACAGCTCCAGATTCAGAAGTTCCAGCACTTTTTCTTGCTACGGTATGAATTTCTTTTAGTTCTTTTTCACTCTGCATATATTGGACTTTTTTTAAATCCTCGGAGATCAACGGAATTTCATACATCAAATACCATAACATTTCAAAACATATCTTTCCAAAAATTTTTTCCATATTATGGAAAAAATCTTTTAGTTATGAATCCGAGAATTGGACTTAGTTGAATTTTCGTTTTTCCGATTTTCTTCAATCCGACTTAAAGATTGAACGTTGCACTGAATGTTGATTTGTTCTAAACGCCGTTACATTTTTTTTGAAATTTTGAAATCACCTATGTTTTAGAAAGTTTGTAGATTTGGAGAAATGATCCAGTTGGTCGGAACATTCGTCATTTGTTTCTTGCTCTAGCTTTCAAAAGATTTGTCTACATTTGCCACTTGTTTCTTTTTTTCAAAAAAACATCTGGTTATAAAATGATTATTTCCACCATCTTCCTTATTTGACATTTTTTAAAGGCATCTGAATTTGTTGCTGCACAACTTTATGCAACTCTGACTCGAATTGTGGAGAACAAGAGGAAAGAAACAACACGTAAAAGGAAAATTTCAAACACAGTTTCAGAAGAGGATAATATCGAATCTGCTGTATCGAAAAAAGTATTGGCTGAAAATTAAGTTATTCATATCTTATTCTGCTTTCAATTTCGTTTACTTTGAAATGAGGCTTATATGGGTTTTTTTAAATCAATTATTTAGTAGTAATCCTTTCTTTGTTTTATAAGTGGAAAACTGCAAAATTGAATAAAAATCTATCAGCTGCATAATATAAATAATAATATTAAACATCAAGTTTACCACTGCTTTAAGCTTTTGAGTTGAATTAAATAGATTGTGAAAGAATTTTCGAGTCAAGTTTATTTTTCATGTTTAAATTCATTGCAGCAATATCTCGTACAACGTCACTGTAGTAGTAATATGAACAATTAATTTTTAACGAATATTGATAATTCTCAAACAGAAAATCATCTTAGTTATTTTTGAATCATTTAGATGTATGAACCTATTTCCAAGTGAATCTCTTAAATATTTATTGTTTTTTTATTATTTTTGAAGGGGGACAAAGTTTTCGATTTTTAAAGATGTCAAATTGGAGGCATTATATTTTTTGAGTATGTTGACTGCACATTTTTAAATGATTTCATGCGAGAAAAAGATGATGGCATGATTTGGAGGAATGTTATTTTTACGGATATCTATTTTTATGCTTGTGCATTATTTCTCAATTGTTTATTTAAATTCATTTATTTTCAATTCATGAAGGGATGCAGTCTTGCATTACTGGTTAGTTAGAATGTTGTAGTGAATTTGAAATTTAATTTGATTTGATGTTTTTAATCTTCTTTGAATTAAATAATTTAATTATTTGCCGAATGGAATATACAGAATGGTATATGTGGATTTGAGGAAGGTGTTTTTTATTTTTAGTTGCAGACTATTCCAATTTGTCAGATTTTTATTGATTGATAAATTTTTATACTTCTCAATTTCAAAATTGTTTAGTCTATTCCTCTTAACCTCTCACAATAATCGAAGTGTAGTTGTAATTGACTTTACTTGTGTCACGAACTTTCATTGTCCTGTGGGCTGTTCATAATTTTCAGTTAATTAATTGATTAACTGAAAAACTTCCTGCATTTTTCATTTCCATTAAGTGAGAATGCTTACAAAGATATTTGAACTTTCTGTCAACAGAATCAAAATCGTGCTGTTTGTTGTTGTTGTTGTTAATGTTGCAGCACGGTATTCTATGTATAACGAAGTTCTCACTTCATACATATTCGTCTTCACATATGAAATTCTTTCTGATTAGTAGTCTATTTATGCAACTTATAAAATGATCAAGTTTGATTTTCATCCAAATTTTCGTTTTTCTCTGGATGATTTTATTGTGCATAAAAATCTTTTCTGAGGAAATTACATTTGAGTTATAATGACGTTACGTGAAAGAATAAATTAAAAAAAAAGGTAAATTAAAATGCCATACCTATAGCGAAGATGTATTTGTCGAAAATCGAGAATTAATAATGTGAGATGGGATATTGTGAGTGGAAATAGCCATGTGTATATTAAATGTCATTTAATGTACTATTTTGGTCTTGAAGAATTTTCAATTCAGATCACTATTTTCTCATATCGATATTATTTACAACTAGTTGCAGCTGACTTAAACACATGCCTGTTCGAATGGATTGGTGTTTCAAAATTTCAAATCAATTGGTGAAAAATTTGAAACATTATGGGGCAAACAACAACAAATATTTACATTTTTATTTATTAGACAAATAATATTCATAAATTTTATAAAATATGACGCAGAAGCGTAATTGACATGAAGTTAAATGTTTTAGAGTATCTACGTATTTCGTGATTCATATAAAGAAGAACTGGAAGAAGAAAGAAAACTTCTGACAAAAATATTGCTTATGGTATTAAACTTAAAAGTGAATTAAAATTTCAAATTCCAGTACTTCTGCATAACAATGAAGTAATAATTTTCATGCTTTTGGACTAATTGTTTTTCTAAAATTATGATTTAATAAATATTAATTTGGCTGTATGATTGAGGCAAATCGATCATTTCATTTTCCAAAATTATTTCCTAGCTATGATATCACGATTGATTATGATCAATATCTTTGTTATCCTTTTAAAAGCAATATTTATAAATATATGATCATTTCATACAATTCATTTGTTCTACATCTTATATTCTATTTCTTTAATTAGGCGGAATAAATAATCGTTGCGTATTTCTTATTATTTTATAACTCTATCATTATTTTATAATAATTATTTTATAATATAAAAAGTCAATTTATATCATTATTTTATAATAACTCCATGAAAAGTAACGTATCACGTATCATATACGCAAGATTAATGTTGTTTGATTGAAACTTTATAAATGCTATTGATGGTAAACTTTCGATTCTATTGAAGTTTTTAAATTTTGTTTTCTTTTTTCCTTTTTCAATGATAATTTTAAAGAAATTAGTCAAATTTGGGCAGAGAAAAAATAATAATTTGTGTATTTTGTCAAATTTAGCTGGCAATTCACATAATATATCTTTGTTTGTTTGCAAATTATAAAATAAATCCTACTGTATATTAAATTCCCAAATTATGGTACTGCGAGTATATTTTTTCCAAGTCATTATTCAAATCTTCTTCTTAAAAAACAAAACACAGTCAACATTATTTCATTTTTATATGAAATTTTTTGTGAAAAAGAAAAAGTGCTTTAGGGAAGGAAGTAGATGACAGTAAAGAATGATGGAATCGATAATTTAAAATTGAACGAATGTTGCATAAATATTTTCTAATTTTGAAGTAAAGAATATCATTTGGCTAAATAAGTTTATTGTATATTTATTTAGCAAAACGATATTTTTATTGATTTTCGATTAAATTTTGAAATAATCATATGTATTTTTGGCCAGATTTGTTTACCGATTCAATTATTAATTATTCCATTCAGCGTTAAGTTAGTTTATTAATATAATAAATTAATGTTAAATTTGTTTAAGTAATATCGATCCCTTTGAGATTTACCTGTTAGATTTGCATTCCATTTTATTAAAATTCCGATTATTAGTAATTTTTTTGGAAATTAGTAAAATTGAAAGTCTACTTTAACATTTTTTTTTTTTTTTTAAATTCTGATTCATTCAATTAAGTTTGTTCTTTAGCGAAAAGATGCATATCTTTCGAAATTTTCATTTTGCAAATTAAACAAATTTAGTTTTTATCCATTTGCACTTTCATTTTGAAAAATGCACGAAGATATGAAGAATTGAAATAAGAAAAATTAGATGGAAGTATAGAATTGTTTTAGTATCAAAGAAAATATATGTTGATTTTTCCGATTTCTATTAACTGTTAATTGTTAACTGAATCAAATTGAAAGATTCTAAAGAATTCCATATTTGATAAAATTTAGACAGATTTTTTCAATAGAATAATAATTTCTGAATTTTTTCTTTTTCGTTTGATTTTTCTTCTTGAGAAGGAGATTTTTTTTAATTTTATTTCTTATCTATAACTATTCAAAATTGATCATTCAATGATTTTTAAGTTTCATTTCACAATCGATTTCTTCCTTCAATTTCATAGATTCTTTTTCTTTTCACCAACACAAATGATTCATACTCATTTTTTTTTCACATTATCAATGATTCATCAGAAACAAACTCATAAGGATTTAATTAATTTAAAAAGATTTTCAATTTAGCTATCCATTTTTTCGTTTTTTTTTCTTTTTTGAAAACACGAACTATTTGTGAATATTTCTAAAATCTGTATCTTTTTTTCTTGAGCCTCAAGAAAAAAAAAAGGAAACCCAATTTTATGATTTTCTTAATTTTTTTCTAGTTTATCAGATTTTACAATTTTTTTTGATTTTTTTTTTTTTTGCTAAAAAACTTTTGTAAATAAAATATAACGACAAGCTAGCAAAGAATTGTTGAAAAAAATCGTCTCATTAATATTTACATGTTTGTTTACGCATTCATTTGTTTTACTTACATGTTCACTCATTTCAACATTTCTGAGCAAAAAATAAAAAAAAAAAAAATAAAAAGAAGCAATTATTCGGATTTATTTTGATGGAAGAAATGGTATGTTCATAGATGAAAATTTAAAAGTTTACAAATTAAAATCGATTATCCTTATCAGAAATGATTGATAGCATAGAATTGGTTGTCCTAGTCGTAGTAATTTATTATTATTACATTCAACTGCAATTTAATGATATGATAAATACATATCAACCGAATGAGATTTGAGAAAATCTCGGAAATCATTTTAAAAATCTCAGTAATTTCAACAACATCATAAAACACAATTCTATCATATAGATTTTCTTTTCAGATTAGCAATCTGCTTAGAAAAATAAAACACAATTGAAATGTTTAAATTGAAGCTGAAATTAAAAATTGAAATGCTTCTCAAAAAAAAAAAAATGGAAAAAAATTAAAATACTCTTCAAAAAGAAAAAAAAAGGAAAATGGAGAAAAATGGAAAAAAATTGAAAAATTAAATAAAATAAAATTGAAATGTTTACAAATTTTATTTTGAAAATATAGGAAACTGCAAAGAGAAAGTTGTAAAAATTTGAAAAATTTATCTTGGAAAGTGATAGTTAATTTTCTTTTCCAATCATTCGAAAAGTAAATCCAAGAGAAAAGGGATGTTTGGTTTGATCATTTGCTCTATCAGTCTCGCTCTATCTATCAGTTGTAGCAGTTGTTTAGCTGTGTTGTGAATTTGAATACTAAAATATCAGTTCGAGAAAAGTTTTCATATCGAGAATCGAGAGTAAGAGGGAGAGTGAGATTGGCACATTGTAAAAGTTCGAGACTTTCGAAAACTTTCATCGTCAATCATTCAATTAATCGAAGGAAGATATAGGAAAGCGTCTTGTTATTGTAATTATGGCTGATAGAGAATTAGCTATGAAATTAGCAAAAAGATTTAATAAATTAAATTTTGACACTTCGAATTCTGTTGACGAATCACAGAATTCTAGTATACTAGAAGGATCAAAACCACCACCACCACCACCATTACCGCCTCAAAAAGAGCCAACACCGCCATTTTGGATAAAATCAGATAATGAATGGATCGATATGGATCAACTGATCGGGCAAACACTCCACAATCTTCAAATGAATTCAATTAAAACGCCAAATAATACAATCTTCTCGATGGACCATACACCTGAACCATTTAAGAAATCTTTATCATCGATGAACAATGTGGATTCGCCTATTCAAGGTAAATTTTAAATTTTCAAATAGAAAAACGATTTTGAAATTTCATTTTTAAGTTTTGAGAATTTCATAAAATTAATAAAATTAACATAGTCATTAAAATTTGTCAGATATTTAAGATAAATTTTAAATTTTGAACTAAAAACAATGTCACAAATTTGATTCTCTAATATTGGAGGATTTTATATACTGTAACTAAAATTAATACAATTAATCTAATCTTTAAGTAACTTATCGGATATCTTATCAGATAATACTTGGCATTTGATAACGATTGATTGATTTATCCGTTCGAAAGTTATTAGTTGCAGTGAAAGCAATTGATTATTCTGATAACAATCAGAGAAGTGACTCATCGCCGTTATCATCAAAATGTACTGCTCCGATTGTTCCAATCATCCATCACAAAAACAATAATCATGAACAATTGAAAAAATTTGATTTTAATGATTCGATTCTTCAAAAGGTATTTTTCGTTTTTTTTGATTTAACCTTTGACCAAAGTTTCTGTAAAAATAAATAGATCTATGTTTGCAAATTTTGAAGCTATATCTGCATGAATAATTAAGGTTCTGATAATATAAATTTGGTTCATTCTTCCAAAAAAATCAATCAATATAAAAAATCTAAACTTCTTGGGTTAAATCTCATTATTTAAGTTAACAAATTTCAAATTCACGATAATTTCATGAATAATTAAACTTCTCTTCTTTTTTTTGAATGTTTGGCAAGAAAATCTTTGACCTTTCATTGTTTTAAAATGAGAATAGTTCCGCGTAGCGCGGGAAGGTCATCGACGATAACTTGATTTTTTTGCAATTAAATGAGCCATTTATAAATTTTCTGTTCAAAAATTCCATGGATTGCTTTAATGATACCAAAAAGGGTGCTTTTTTTTTAATTTCTCGTTTATTCAAATTAGGTTTTTCTTAATTTTAAGCAGTCTTATTCAAACTGGACTTTTTGTTTTATCCAAATTAGATTTTTTTTGCATTTTAGCTTCTCTTATTTAAATTAAGCTTTTTTTAAAATTTTTTTGATCCAAATTGGGTTCTTTTTAATTTTTGAGCTCTCTTATACAGATTAGGCTATTTTCTAAGGTTAGACTCGCTTATCCAAATTAGGCTCTTAAAGTTATTCAAAGTACTTGGCTACTTTTATATATAATTTTATAATTTTTTAACATTGAATTAGTTGATAGGGATTTAAATAAAGAGACTTGAATTTTTTGTTTAAATGATAGAAGCATTTTGGTTGGATGAGAACAAATCGATAAGAATTTTTACAACAACATTAAACAACTGATATCGATTGATGTGCATTAGCAAAAATATCTAATTAATAATTATTTCTGGAGAGAAAGAAAACAAATCACTTTTGAAGAAATAGAAATATTTTGAATTTTATTTTATTGAATAATTTACGTTTTTACTGTTGCTTTTCAATTTCAAATTATCACATTAATTTAATTTAGTAAGTTAAAAAAGTGATATTGTATTGAAGAAATTAATGATCGATTTTAACTCATTTAAGATGCAAAATGAATGAATCACTTACAAATTTGACAATTAATCTAATTTAAGTCTCAAAAAAATTTGAGATTTCGATTACTTCTATTACAGATATTGATTATTGCTCGATCTAAAAATGATATTTATAGTTTGTATTTTAATAGACTATAAATTTTATTTCAAAGCCAGTGGAATTGAATAATATGTACTGAGTAATATAGCAGATCGATTGAGTACCATAAGGATAGATTGTGGGATAAAACAGGCAAATTGAGTAATATTACAGGTAAATTGAGGAATATTACAGGTTGATTGAATGACATAGAGAATATAATGGGCAAATTGAATTACAATAGCAAGTAAATTAAGTAATGTAGTAAGACATTCAAAATTAAACAAAAAAAAAATGAAATTCCAGGCGAAAGCAAATAATATCAATCGATAGAAAGAATTAACGAATCGAAATTGAAAGATATAAAAAATATTAAGAAAGTTTCTAATTTCAATTTAATTCATTCATGCTTTTACTATAATACTTTTTCGAGATTATAAATTTTAAATATAAATTTGACAGTTTTTTTTCCAAAAAATCAAATTTTTGTTTTTTATTTTGGGAATTAAAAGTAAATAAATTTGAAATTCAAAAAAAAAGCCAAATGTTTAAAAATTTATCCATTTTTAATTGTATTTTTAAAATATTATTATACATAATTTTCACTTAATAATTTTTCCTCACTTTAGGAAAGAAATGAATTGGAAGCAAAATTAGCAAAACAGAGACAAAAAAAGTCAACGGAATCAATGGAAACTGAAATAGTTATTGGTAATTTTAACAATAATGGTATTGATGAATCGAAAATTGCTTCAAAGACCGAGAAATCTCGGTCTATTGCCAATCCATTGCCACCACCGGTTTTACCAAAAAATATTTCCATTGATCTCAATTTAATCGAATCACAACGGAAAGATTCTCAAAAGCCACCGCCTGTTTCAAAAAAATCCACTTCATTCGTAAGTATTATTAATCTATCAATTACACTTTCTTTAGTTTATATGACCTTTATTTCATTCAACATTATCAAATTGACCTTTTCTATGAGTTGAAAATTACTTTAAGGGCTGTTAATCTATCAATCTAATACTAAAGTTAAATTTCCTGTAATCTTAGATTATTCGTGACTTTTGCACCACAAAATACTATCAAATTTGCTCTACGATGACCCCAGATTCTTCCTATGAGCTATTAAATTATCACTTCATCAACGATTGCAATTTTCCCACCTACGACTTTAGAAAATCTTTTTATGTAACCTTTCTAAGATCTTAGATTATATTATGTGACCTTAGATTAAATGACCCTTACGTCATGCGACATTATCAAGTTATCCTGTACCATAACCCAACCTATGCTGTTTAAAAAATTCATCACTCCCATTGAATTTTTAGGTATAAATATTATCAATTTTCATTGATAAAAGATTTATTACGAATGAATTTATAAACTTGAAATAGTTTTTCAAAAAAAGAAAAAATTAAATTATGAAAAAAAACTTTTTATTGTGAACGTTGTTGTAAATTCAAATTAACTGAATTCAAATTTTCAATCCTTTTTTATGTTGAAGTAAGAAAGAGGAAAAAATGAATTATAGAAAATATTTTTTCGATCATTTTTAATATCAATATATCATTGTCCCACTTCGAAATCTCATTTTACTCTCTTTTAAGTACTATTATTTCTTCTTTTATTATTGGACTTTTAGTGAGTGACCTGTCGTTTCTGCTTGGTTAATTGCCTGTTAATTATCGTGGAATGATGAATGTTTGGGCCATTCTTGTTGTTATTGTTGTTCCATTTCTAAGATAGTCGTACTTTCATTTTCTTACAATATCTTCAAGTCGATTTTACATCTTCTTCATATCCTTGTTGGACTATTAACTTCCATCAAGTAAATTGGTCAAAGTACAGAAGAACTTTCCAATGCTCATTAAAGTGGTCATTCTCAAACTTTTTTCAGCGATACATTATTGGCGTATGTCTTGTTTGATTTTCCGTATAAGCATAATCCCAGTCGGAATCATATTTCAATATAAATTAGATTAATTGCATATATATTATTAGCCTATATTACGTACATTTTGCTTGACCTTTCCAAATAAGTATGATGTCAATCGAGATTATATCTTAATATAAATTAGACTAATATTCTTTCCTAAACTAAAATCACACATCACAGCATTACTTGATCTTTCAATATTTAGATTATCACCCAGAATTAGTCAAAATTTGATTTTCATTTAGAAAAATACGCTTTTTTTTTTGTTTCGAAATTTTTATTTTTCTTTATTCATTTTTCTTGTATTTTTTGTCCACTTTTATTAGTTATCATTATTCATTTCCAATGAATAAAAATAAAATTTCTCATTTCGATCCAAATGAAAAGATATTTTGTTTGAATTTGGCTAATTAGAATTAGATATAATTAGTCAATCATTTCTAACATTCAATCTGTTGAAAGCTACAATCAGGTCAACAACTTCATGAAAATTACGTCTATTTATCGGATGACTGAAATAGAAATTAACTTTGCTAGTAAAAAAGATCGAAAATAATTCATGACATTTCACATAAATTTGTTAATTTTATTTGTTTTATTTATTTTTTTTGCTGTCAATTAATATATGAATTTGGGAAAAAAAGATGAAAAACTAAAACAAATTTTTTTTGAGCATATAAATTTCCATCATTTGCATGAAAAGTTGATTTGCGAATTTCGTATAGCTATGCGAAAAAAGTTTTCGCAAATAATGCTAGCAAAAATAGGTGAAGCAAAGAGAAATTTGCAATTAAAATTTTCTATTAGACGCCTATTTTATCTTCGATTTATAAATTACGACATTAAATTTTGTTTACAAATTCCGAATTATTACTAAATGAATTCTTATTGCTTTCGTTTATCTTTCGAAATTTATTCATCAATCACCCATTAGTGGTGTCTTCTAAATAATACGAAAATATTTATGATATCTATTAACCTTTTCCTATTTACTACAATCCATCCGATAATTGAAGGCCATAAATGAAAATTCATTGATAAAAGAAGCACGAAAGTTTTAATTAATGTTAATTTAAGTCAATACTAATTGATATGCCATTAAAAGTGGTTGATAGATTTGGTGATTATATAGTGTTGAATGGAAGATTTTTCTGATAATTAAGAATATGATTATAATTAGTTTTGAATCCCTCACTTTTGAAAATTTCATTTCATAGTACTTTGTCTACTGCTTTTTTTTTTTTTTTTTTTTTTTTGAGAAATAGAAAATTTTGTTTTGATAACTCAAACCTAAGAAACTTAAAATCCATTCCCCTCCCTCTCTTCTAAAACGATAATGCTTGAAAACAGCTGAAATTTTCTCATAAAATTTTCTTTCTATATATCATATAGATTCAAAAGCATTATCATTCTCTATTTTAAATATTTATCTTCCAAATTTTTATCCTGTGCGAAACTAATGATTCCCTACAAAACATTATCACAGCAATGAAATAGTTTGTATTTATTTATTTTTTACTTTTTTAAAGCATAAGACAGGATTAAATTTTGAAAGAAAAGAGATAGCTGTCCTAAATTAACCAATCATGTTTGACCAGAGTTTTAAAAAAAGGAGAAAAAAAAACAATGTATTATGAAATGATTTTCTAAATCCTTTAAATATCTATAAAACCTGCCTTATTATAATGTTAAATGTTGAACTGAACATAGCATATTATGCTGTATTTTGGTAAATTAAAATTAAACAATCCGAGTTATCAACAGCTTAACTAAAAGGAATAGTTTGAGAATCATCATGGGCACTCATTCAAAAATGAATGGTGAATATTCACTGATAACAAAATAGTCTAGGAGATTCATTTCATTTTTCCTATTTCAAAAAGAAAAAATTATAACACAAAAAATCACATATCCATATTTTAATCAGAATTTTGTCTTAACTGAGCGAATCATAAATTCGAAAGATAAAGTCAGGAATCCTAAATATTACGAAAAACTTGCAGCTTCTTCCATTCTGCAAGCTCGTCTTTGAAATTATTGAATGAAGAAACAGTGACTGTTGTGACTCCTTCGAGCCATGAAAGAACTGATGGATCCTCCAACCAAATCGACGATGCTAGCTTTACATATATTGACGTGAGCAGTTTCATTCCCTCACTTTCTCTAAAAAAAAATTTCAAATTTCCAAACTAAAACAACTATTTCTAACAAATGCCTATATATCCATCTTTTTATCTAATTATTTAAAAAAGCATCTACACAAAAGATACAAGAGCTGTTATCAATGCGCATCTTAAACTCTTAAAGATTTATTACTACTTCTGATGACTTTGAAGTTCACACATCGATAAATAGAAACAAAAATTAAGAAAAAAGTTTGGCTGTTTACCAATTAATTCAGTCTAAGCAAGAATTCCTTGCAGGAAAATTTTTATCCGAAAATCGGAAATTCACCTTTCATAAGCTAGTGCACTTATATATTCATTATTTTCTATTGCTGGATCAGGCTGTACATTCATTGCATCCAGAAGTTTCAATAGCACCGTTGGGAAATGTCGAATAGCTGAAGCAATCTAAAATTTATAAATATAAACAAAAATTTATGCCTTTGTAGTTTGGTACTGCAGTACTGTCTTGAAAGATCTTGCAGAAGAAACTACTTTTCCAACT
This sequence comes from Onchocerca lupi, assembly GCA_028564675.1. Lineage (NCBI taxonomy): Eukaryota > Metazoa > Nematoda > Chromadorea > Rhabditida > Onchocercidae > Onchocerca > Onchocerca lupi. Next base: position 169,418 of record JAOVVO010000021.1, on the reverse strand, counting down.
GCGAATGCAGCAGCTTCTGAATTCTGAATTGAAATTAATAATTTTAAAACAAACAGTCATACCATAAAGTCCGCAATTTCCTTATCTTCAGCTTTTCCACTTTCGCAAAAGAGAAAAAAACGGGCAAGAGCGACGGAATATGCAAAATTTGGAAGTCTATCCAAGTTTTTCGAAGTCTGAAAGTTGGTATATGTTGCCACTTTCACATTTAGTAAATTCCGAAAATCCTCTACTCCTATAATGATATTACCGGTAATTACGAGCAGGTATTTTCTGCTTTTTCAAACGTTTGACGGATGATAAAACAGATTTTATCAGGCTATTTAATCAAATTTCATGTAATCATGCACGATTTCATTTTTCAGTGTTGATTTCTTATATTATCTCTTGGAAGAGATGAAATATTTAACACTATACAATATATGCCACAACATGCATTGTATTCAAATGTGGAATGAAGCCTAATGCTCTGAACTATAGCATTTTTCATCAAATGGTAACCCGATATCATTTGTGAGTCACATTATAAAAATTTCTTGAAATCCATTACTTGTAAAGTATTGTATAGAAGAATTAGATAATTATATTCCCGTGCTTTTAAAGCAATCATATCGATGGTTAACATTATGGCAAGTGGATCCGATACAGGATCCAGACGATATATAAGTCTGGCAACATGCAGAGCCGTTTTAAAACAATGACGATCTACAAGATTTCGCAAATGTCGATGAAGCAACAAGTAAAATGCTCGATTTTCGAAATTAGCATAATCAATGCGATGATCGAAGTTGCTTAGTTGAAATCGTGGAGCAAATACGCTTTCACAACAAAACAATCCACGCTCTACAAGATATATGTTATGAATAAATCTTAAACATCCTATAAGTAAAAATTGCTGTCTTGTAGTTTTGACCAGTTCCTTGAAATAGTTTTTTGAATATTTCTTAAATATTATTAAGCCTATAATAAGTCTGAAATGTCGAAATCTAAAATTCTTCAAATAAGTCTGAAATATCGAAAGCTCACAAAAGCTTCAATTCTGAGACTCATGATTATGGTTCTATTAATTATAGGAAATGAGCACACTAAAGATCAGAAATCCGGATTAGAAATTAGAAATTACATTAACAGAAAGAAACGTTATTAGCAACAAACGAGCAAATAATAATTTTTGAAAATTTACCAATTAAATCACGTGATAATTGATAGTTTTCTTGTTGCCTCAATAATTCGGCCATAGTAAGCAAACTGTCTAAGTGATACGGACATTCTGTCAAAATATTCTAAATCCATATTTGCTATAATCACTGCATGTTTATCTAATTGATGAGTAGGCATAAGTACAAAAAAAAAAAAAAAAAAAAAAAAAAAAAAAAAAAAATTCGATTACTAACATTAAGATCCTATCGAAATTTCAAGATGCCATATCTTGGCTACCGGATTCAAATAAGAAAGTTCAGTGTTCGATAACAATACAGTTTCAAAAACGAATGTTGATACGATTTTAGTAATGATGAAGGTTAAAACTTTAAAAGTTAAAAATACTAACAAAGAAACTGATAGAGACTGTAAAAGTTGATATGTCTTTAAAAATCGTTTCTGGGCAGTTCAAAAGTCAAAAGCAGACCGATATCAAATCATGATTGAGTGATTCTGATGCTATCCAGAATAACTGCTGCAATTCACGATAATTAGCATGATGCGAAAATCTGAACCAAAATATGTTATCTTCGGTATGATCTAGTTCCATTGATAAACCTTAAGAGATAAATAATATAATCAAATCTTAAAAGAACAAAATGTAAAGAAATAAGAATAAAGATGCAGATATTAGAGAAATATTTTTTTTTTACCGTGATATAATTGAAATTCTAATGCAAATCACAAGTTTTATATAGTCACAGCTATTCTATGTATAAAATTTTTCGTCACGAGTCATTCCTCAGGACGAAAAATCCACAAATTCTATAAAATATTAGCATAAAAACTGGGGAATTCTTCCAGATATGTCTGATTCTTAAACAATGAAAAATATTTCGAATCTTCTCAATCAGAATACATTATTTGCTTCATTATGTACAACACAGTTATAATAAATAAGAGGATAGAAGGGAAGAAAAATTTTTACACTGACTCCACAAAAACATTAAAATCCAAAAAATCAAATTAAAACATAACTGAAAAGCATAAATTAAGCAGATAAAACAGAAAACCACATTTTACTCTTAAATAAAGAAAATCTTACCAACATTTTTAATTTCTGGCCAAGTTGGTTTCTTTTTTACTATTTTACCAAAAACCACTCGCCCACGTTGAGTTGCATCTATGCTTCTTCGACCCAGGATAGAACGCAACTCATTCTCTACATTCAGCATTCTACTATCAATCTATAACAATTATTGTATCTGTTCACTATATCCATTTCTAGATCTATTTCACTATATATATAATTTCATATTTAACTTAATTTCTAGGTCAAATTCACTTCCTGATTAGTTGATACCTCTGCTTACATGAATTATATTTTCTTTGGCTACGAATCTTCCGATAAATATTTGGCTTATCGATACAAGAAAAATAGTGTAACGCAAAGTTATTCTCTGGAAATAAGTAGTTAACTAGTCAGAGATGCATAAACATACCTTAAATAAGTCTCTCTCGAAGATCATATCATGGAATTTAGAAAGTTGAGTTTCCTGCGAAGATATATCTAGCATGACCAAATCATTATCTGTATCCGTATTACGCTCTTTCTTCTTTCCTTTCCTTTTTTTCTTCATCATTTTTTTTGCCTTCTTTTCCGATTTCTTTTCTACCGGTGGTTCTTTAACTAAACCAGAACTTTCATCCCCCCCTTCCCCAGATTCTTCAAGGAATTTATACCTGAAAAAGCTTAGAATGACAAAGACTAGCTAAACCAAGTCGAGACTTTCTATCTTTGTTTAAGAAACAGGAAAGGATTTGAAAAAAACATGAAACACAGTCATGTGAGATTTCAACTTCATTCTGATCTTTTCTTCATTCTGCAAATGACTTATATTTGACCTTTTATTTTAATTTTTTAACCAATGCGACAATAAAAGAAAGAACGGGGCATCGTAATTAAAATGTTATTTATCGATTTCTCGCTCGTAGTATTGAAAAAAACTAGCTATATTTGATCCGGTACATTGAACTTTGAATCCTCTGAAATGTGTGAAACAAGAAACTAACCTATTACATACAAATGTTCCCGATCTTCCTTCTTCACTTGCCGACCCGGAGCTTTCTTCCTCTTCTCGAACTGATGACTTCTCCTCTCCGATTGCCTTTTTTTCTTGTAAATATCGCCGCAAGTGTTTGGTGGACATAACGATACTGTCGCTCGCAACTGCAATAAAAGTTCTGAACAGTTCAACTTATAATTATTTGGAAATTTTGCAGAGATCGAAAAGGAGTTTGAAAAATGGAGGGGAACCCATCCATCATATCTAAATTCTTATCAGTTTTTATCTTTTCACTGAAATAAATCCTCCTACATTTAATCTCACTCCGAACCCCTCCTCCTCACAATAAGCTTTTTCCTTGTCATAACCTTATTAGATTTGTTTCATTCCCTTCTCAATATCCTTGCATCAGTGACAACGAATCCGAACCCACCGAACGGAGGTGGTTGTGCGAAGTTTATGGTCTGCAGGATGGCTATTGCAGCGCTGGGTTTTGGGTTTTTCACGTGTAGGGCAGAGCTGTTTCTCATTGCTAAATGGTTTCATAGAAGTTCTTGGTAGTTCATGTTATGTCCGTGTCACGTACGTGACCTTATAGGTAAACTCATCCCGCTCATCAAGTAAATTATCATGCTAACTAAGTTGCTTGGGTTCCCGATGGTTTGTGTCATATAAGGTCGAGTTGTCCCACTGAATAAGTAGATTACTATATTTGCTGAATAAATTGCCCAAGTTCTCGATAATTCATGTTATGTAAAAGTGAAGTTGTCCCACTCGGAAGTAGATTACCATGTTTATTGATTAAAGTGTCTTACCTTTCGAGATTATTCCTTCAGTATATGTCGAGAATTTCGATTTTATTGCGTATTTCTAGATTTTCTACTTGTTCACGTGAATTTACTTTCTGAGATATAAGCTGTATGTTATTGAACTTCTAGACAGTAGTTGTTTTTTCGGGTCTCAAATCTTTCTAAACGGAGATTCTTTATAGGTTGAGATAATTTGCGATTGAATATATTAAATTTCCTGAATTAAATCTTCTTTTTTAGGCAGCAGCAAAATGGCTCCGAAAGGGAATAATATGATTCCAAATGCGCATTTCCACAAAGATTGGCAAAGTCGCGTGCGCACTTGGTTTAATCAACCGGCTAGGAAGGAGCGTAGACGCCGTAATCGGTATAAAAAGGGTCGACTGATTGCTCCTCGTCCCGTTGCGGGTTTATTAAGACCGGCAGTACGTTGTCCTTCTATTCGGTATAACAAAAAGATGAGGTTGGGTCGAGGATTTACCTTGGAAGAGCTGAAAGCAGCTGGCATCGGAAAACGAGAAGCTCGCACTATTGGTATTGCTGTAGATTACCGCCGTACAAACCGATCATTGGAATCTTTACAGGTATCCTTTCCTGGATAATTATTTGTGTTACATTTTTTCGGAAACGCAAGTAGTATTTAGATCAACTTTGCATTTTTTTTTCCATGATGCCAAAGTTATGTAGAAATTGAAAGTTCCTCTAGGTAAATTAATCATTAAAAAAGAAAATCATTTTTTATAAAGTTGAAATACATAGATAATTTATTCGCTTAGTCATATTTCGAGGCAGATTTCATTTTTTCTTTTTTTCAGCAAAATGTCAAACGTTTAAAGGAATATAGATCGAAATTAATATTATTCCCGAAGAAATTAAACGCACCCAAGAAAGGAGATAGTACCGTAAGTACTGCATACATCTTTTCTTTTCCGTTATTTCTGCATCACATATGTAATTTCGAGCTCACAAAGTGGTTGAATTTGCAGGCTGACGAACTCAAGTTAGCTACACAGTTACGTGGAGTTGTGCTACCTATCAAGCAAATTGTTCGTCGTGAGAAGGCTCGTGAAGTAACTGAGGAAGAGAAGAAATTTAAAGTGTATTGTCATTTGCGTCGTCTTCGCGCTGACAAACGTTTGAAAGGTGCTCGTGATAAAAAAGCTCGTGAGGTAGCGGAAGAAGGTATTGGTGGTGGTAGACGATAAATAATTTGTTTTCTTTTGAAGGAGTAATTTGGTTGTATGTTGTCCTGTTTCTTGATAAATTTTGTTATTTTTTCCATTGTATTTTAAACATATTCACTTTATATTCTACAGCTTTACATCAATTTCTTTTTTTGAAGTGAATGGAAGAATTTGAAGGGATTTAAAATAGTATTCTTTCGATATGATATCTTCTCAGATATTGTGTGCCACGAAAGTATGCACTGGTTGATATAAACGGCACTTCATTTATCTTCTTTTTTACCGAAAATGAATAAAGTGCGCAGTTAATAATGCAGAGACTTTGTGGATACTTGCGATGCTGGCTGTTTGATTGTTTAATCTGTTTCATTTTATTCATATGGACGGCAAATAGTTTGGTGACTGTAATTATTGGTATGCATTTTTCATTTATTTTTATTTTAATGGAAGATTGTGTGACAAAGGTAGGAATGCCGGTCATAGAACAGAACTAAATTTCATGCGGACAATTTTCAGGGCATAGGGTTATAAGTGGTACGCAGAAATCTAGCTGGATTTAGCGGAAAATTGTTGGTCTTTGTTTCAATTAGGAAAAAAACAAGACTTTTCATAAACGATTAAACAGATATGATACATAGTTTATGAATCATCGTCATTAGAAAAATATGTGGCAAACGAAGAATACAACTGGCACAAATTTCGTTTCTAAACAAGAGTAAACAAATGGCGAAGAGGAAAGATACGACTAAAAATTCATGAGTTTATTAAGAAGTTGGGAAGGCTTCTGCCAATTGTTTGCTCATGTAAATGTAATATTTGATCAAATTACATTAGGGTCAACGAAGACCTGTAGACATATTTTCTGGTTGGAATCAACTTTTGCAATGAATTTTGCTCATTTGGCAATCTGTGTTTTTTAGAGAAACGGGAATTTTTAAGCTACCTACAGAAGTCTTCGTTTGTTTTAGAGTGCAGATTTAACGAATTGTACAAAAACGCTTTTCCTGAATATGAGGATCTTATAATACGATAAAATTATGAACATTATTTGCTAATTGATTACGTTTTGGAATTATAAACATTAATTTAAATTTTCTTGTGAAGCATGAGGAAAGCCAAGTACGACGATAATCTTCGTAAGACAATTTTCTCTGTGCAGTATATTTGTCCGCAAAAAAATGATCAAAGACTATCTCAACGTCCAGATTCCTGTATCTTGAATTCAATTCAATTTTTGTGTGCAATTTCAAAATTGTCACCTACTGCAGATGTTATCATCTAATCAGCTGGTTGCTCATAAAAGGCCCAAGAAACGTTTTCTCATGAATGGATGAGATCATTGAATGTTTTTATGGATTTTATCGTAGGTGTCCTTATTCTTATAGGCTGCTACATAACCGGTTTGCTCGACGATATCTTCCCTACCAAGTTTCCCACGTCCTTTGCCCTCAGCATCGAAACGTTCTTTATGTGAACCGGTATATTTGGTATGATCCGTTAGGCGATTGTACACACCATCAGCAGATGCTTTAGCGACACCTTTAAGCGATGGAGCTTCTAATTTTGATAGTTTCTCAATAATAATATCCAATTCTTCCTGAAATGAAGAGATTCGAAGTGTGGAAACATGAAGAAAGGACAGGAATATATTACATTGATTAAAAGATTAAAGAGATATCAGCTGATAGCACGATAGCAAGTATTTCCAAATATTGAGGGTGTTAGTAGAATTCGCTTTCTTCGTATAGCCTAGTTAATATAAACAACTAATCGATTGCTTCACATTGTGACTAAGGAAACAGAAAATACTGAATGAAATAAGCACTGATTGGCTTCTAAATTTGACGATGTTTAACAAAATTTGAACAACTGAATATGATTTCTACATTGGATTTATCCAACAAATTCGGATTCGTAATTAAATTTGTCTATTGAAGAAATTAGCAAAACAGTCGGAAGCATCGAAATTTTAAAATAACTTACTTGTGGGTCCTTTTTGGTTGTTCGTGCTCGATCTTCCGCAACTGCTACTAATACATCTTTTGTCTCGTTAAAATTTGCCTTTTTTTTGGATCTGAAATTTGTGAAGAAGCGATTCAGTTTTAAAATGCGAAGAGCAGTGATTTTATGGAGTTGATGTAAATAAGGATCGAGCTCTGATGTTTTTGATAATCAATGATTTCTTCAGCCAGCAATTGATTTTTACTGCCCATAAAATATATAAATATTGGTGGTAACCGAACGTTGGAAAACTTAAAATCGATATTTCTTCCAACATATAAAAGGATCTTGAAAATAAATTTCAAATCTCTAGCTGATTTTTGATGAGATATGCTTATTTCTTTTGGTGACATGAAGAAGATGAATTTGTTAATCTTCCCCTCATAGTACCCCGAGTCTTGGTCTTCTATGTAATAAAGTTAAATTTAAAAAATAAAGGAGGAAAAACGGAATTAAAGGTTAAAAGTCACATATTTCTAAGTGAAACAGAAGGCTTCATATATGAGAGTTTGAGTAAAATCAACAAAAATGTTTCACCCAGTAATTTTGGAAAAAGCGATTCCAGTCATTGTTGTGGTGATGTTTTTGTTATCAATCACTCCACCATCTTTCAACCATTTATCGAAATTTTTTCCTGTCATTTCCACCGCTGATGCATTACCAAATTTCACGAAACCTTCCCATCTGTAATTTAATCAATGAATCATTCGTAAAAGTTGTAATCAGAGTGAAAGCAATTTAACAGCAATTTCACGACAAATTTAGTTAAAGTAATAGATAACAGTAAGCGAATAGGTAACAATTCTATCCATTATCCATTATTATCAAATGCAAATCAGATATCAATATCTCAAGATCAAGAATCACAAGAATTTCTTCAGTTAAGTAAAACTGACAAATGAAGTAATGAATTTACGATAAAAGAATATTTTTATAAGTTGCAAAACAATGAATGGTTTGCCTATCAATAAAAAAATCAAGAAAAAGTTAAAAAGATTAGTTTCTGTAATTCAAAAAAAAAAAAAAAAAATGATTATAAAAATTCATGCAAAACACAATTGTGAACAAAATCGATTTTTATAAAGAGTGAAAAGAAATTGACTTACCGATGTTTTATTTCCTTCCCGTCCCACTTGAATTTGTATTCCTGTTTTTCGGTCATGCTTTTTGGTAAAAACCCTAGAGAACTGAGATATATCCTAAAAAACTGGAATATCCCAGAAAAGTTTGAACTATTAGAAAACAAAAAGCAGATAACAACGCAAGATGAAATAAAATGATAATGCAAAGAGTGGTATAACTAACTATTCATGTTTATTTTTAAAAGTCTATCAACAAAACTAATTAGAAGAAATGCTTGAAAATAATCGGAATTTAATGGCATGAAAAAAGTGGAAAACGTTTCGAAGATTAATAATTGGGCCATCATGAGAATTGTGAAAATTGACAGCAAATGGGAATTAAAATTTGAAAAAAAAAAATTGTCGACTTTTTTCTTCTATTTAGATCTTTAACAGATCGGCAAAAAGTATGTTTAATCCCCTAATTTTGATTTTTTTTTTTAGTTTTCGAATGACATCTCTCAAAATCATTTTATCATTTTCGTTTTTAAAAAGAATTGGCAGAATAATTCTGAAGTAAAAATATTTCCTTTACATTATAAACATCTTTGTAAACTCATGAAAGCCATAAACCTCGTTATAATAGTAATCATTGTTAACGATTTCCGCTTTTTCCGTAAATTGTCGTGTTTCATTTCTTCTCTTTATATCTATTCGAGACTAATGCCTGTACTATTCGAGATTAATGCCATAAAATATAAATAAACGGAAGGTTTAATAGTATATTCAAATATGCGAAACTGTTTTTGATTGTCGCTTATAGACAGCATTCGGAATAAGAAGAAATAAAATACGAGAAACATTCGCATAGGTCAAAAGTCACGAAGAAACAAAATTAGTTGAAAATGAAAATGCGGTCTGACCTCATCCAAATTCATTACCTAAATCATCTCTGACGCTGAAAATGTGAAGTCCATGCAATGTGCATAAGATATATACATTTGTGAAGCACAAATTGAAATTCATTCTCTTCCTTTCAAGAATAATAAGCTTCTAATTCGACGATAAGCAAGAGAACTTTTCTTTTTTTTTTTTTTTTTAGGAAGCAAAAAAGAAATTGCACTTTTGTGAAATAGTGAAGTTCTGATTCCTCTGCTCATCATCGCAGATGGAAAAGATATGAATTGTTTCAAATTATTTGTATAAAATAAAAAAACTTCATTGCTTAAGTGAAAAGATAAAAGATACCTCCCCTGAGAGTTCAAAGTGCAATATAGTACAGAAGAAAAATATCGCAGCGCTAGAATCCTTCAATACTAATCTTAATGTTATCGAATAGAAATCATCGATTTTTTTTTTTGTAAAGATTTCAAAAAAACCAAAATCACTTTTTGCATACTTTGTATTTATAGTTGCAGTTTAAAGAAAAGAATAAAACCGAAAAACCATAACATATACATTTAAAACCTGAAAAACGAATGAAATGAATTTAAATTTCGACGCACGGAGAAGTCATAGATATAAATACTTCTTTTCATAGCAACAATGATTCCTTTCTCGAATAATCTTCTCATCGTTTACAAGACTTTCTTTCTCTCTATTCACTTACAAGTAAGTATCTTATTACCTATTATTCGATAAGCTTTCGCAAAAATCTATTCAAAACCACGGAGCTAAAGGCATTCTTTTTCAAATTGAACTCGTAAAATGCAAACAGGTAAAGATGAAGCTTACGGGATGAATCTTCCAGGTACCAAAGATTTATTCTCAAATTATTCAAAGGATATCTGGTTTTCCACGGAATATTTCATTAGAAATTCTGGCCATCCATTAAAAAGTTTGTTAAAAATTTATGATATTTCAGAAGAAAACACGTACTGCTGGAATATCAAGATGGAAAAGCGTAGCTTCAACGTCTTCCAGAAAAATAATGTATGAATTCCACGACATCAGTAGTTAAAAACTAGGTTCCAGCGGCCAAATAAAAGTCCTTTTGTGATAACATGCAGTATTAGGATAATTGTGGATGTTTGACTTTCAATTCTGAACTAATACTTTTGTAAAAACTCATTTAACTATTATTTGTAAAAATTTCCTTTTATTATATTTAAAAAATCGAAAATTCATGTGAGAATTATTGTGTCTGGAATAAACCAATGTGTGAGAAAAGAGAATAACTTTATAAGATTTTGTATGAGTTTCTTTGGTTGTCACAAACAGTGATCAAGCTAAGAGAATTTCTCGGCAAATTCAAACTTCCTTTCATAACTGAGAAATGAGTGTAAACAGCTGCAAAAATATATAAATTAACTATTCAGGTGGAAAAATATAATCGATCGTGAAGAAAATGAAAAGTGAAAGTGAAGGAAGTATCGTCTTGCAAGTGAAGCATTGATAATTGTTGCATAGAAAAACTCTCTTTTAAATATGTTTATTATGTCCTTCTGAATTGCAAAAACAGATAGTAAACTGTTCAAATGAAAGAACATAATCGACCGCGTAGATGGGAAGAACTTATATATCTCCAGAAAACTAACTGAATAAACATGTTGCCAAGAAGATTGCTGTGACGAAAAATATTGAGGATTACCTATCCAGTTTCAATCATTGCTTAATTTTTTTCAATTTCAAATAAGGCATGCTTTCTAGATTAATAAGACCGCCTACAACACTGTTTCTACTTCAGATCATGTGAACAGCATAGAGTTGTAGACGTTTGGATGTACAATTGACATTTCGACGTCATTGGAGTTTAGATTTTGATGCACTAAACACCCATCCACTGAAATTAATTATTCTGCAAAAAAAGTGTACTATTGGTTGGAAAGGAGAATACAACGAGCCCAAAAAGTGACAAATAAATTTCACTGCTATTTTACAGCTGTAAAAAAAAAAATATCACTAATGGAGTTGAGGAAGATGATGAGGCAGTGAGGATCAACGAAAATATAAACGATTAAGACCACAAACATAATCAGTGTTTTTATCAGCAATCATATGGACAAGAAGGAAACAAAACAAGACAGATTATAATCGAAGAATTGTGAAAAGAAAACTTGAAGCCAATCATCTTCTATTTCACTTTTTATACATGAAAATTTCTGAAACAGAAACTCAGTATATATGTGTGTCACGCATATATACATAAGCACTTGGCCATATGTGCTATATTCTGGCTGTCCCAGAAGAGTACGAGACTAGTAGGCTATGATTATCGATCAGTGTGACAAATGATTTCTAAATTAAGCTTTTGCTCAAAGCATTCAGCCATTGAGAAATAGAGAGATATTTTTTTGAGTTGAGAAAATAAATACCGAACGAAGATGATATGTTCCAAAATTGTCTCGTTATCAGTTGTCTTTGAAACGAAGTGATTGGTTAGCAGCTTTTTGTCATCTTCATCCAAATTTTTTATTTCGAAAGGAGAGTTAATTATCAATAAATGTCTATTTTGTCAACTTTGTATCGTTATGCTATTTAGTCAACGATCGATCGAATAATCAGAGCAGTATGAATTAGTTGTGTTTAATCTGTCCTTCACTCAGTCTGTCACTATTACAGCTTTGTAGGCTCAGTGCGGTATTTACTTAGAGCAATTATGTTTGCAAGAAGAACATAAACAAATACATAGAAAATTTAATTTTTATGTAATTTGAAAAGTACAGGTAAATTTCTGATAAAAGGGAGGAGATGAGAGAGAAGAGGGCAGGAGAAAAGCAACAAAGTATCCATATAAATAAAAATGTTCATTGTGGCTTTTGACACGACTTTTAAATTTTCCATCGATTGATTTGAAATTTTGAAACAATTCTGCATTCAAATAGGAGCGTGTTTTTATACAGATTTACTTACTTTTCTTTATCTCCATAAAGATAAACATGTTTCCCGCCAAAACGATTCGATTAATAGATAAACAAAGTAAGGTTAACCAATCACTGATTCACTGCTAGATAGTAATCGACAAGTAATCTGTATAAATAAAAATGTAAATGTTCATTGTGGCTTTTTACACAACGTTTCAAGTTCTTCACCGATTGATTTGAAATTTTGAAATAACGTTGTATTCGAACAGGCGCGTGTTTTTATATAGATAAACTTATTTTTTTTATCTGTCACAAGTGAACGGACATTTTTATTTATACAGATGCTCCGTATGGCTGGGTAACAGCTGGTTAATAATAAATTTGATTAACGCACTGTAAATTGGCAGCGATAGTTCATCTAAATGATTTCTGATCGTAAATATCGCAGATATAGACAACGAAAAAGATATTCAGTTTTATTTGAAGTTTAAATAAATCTTGAACAAGAAGAAAGTAATTGTCAAATATCGAAATATGTAACTTAAAGCAGGAATAGAGAAAACAAAAAAATTAATATTACAGAGAAAGTCAAAAACATAATTAATGTCAATCTCTGAAATTTTGAAATACTAACAGACTTGAAAAAAAAAGTAAATAAATAAATATTAAGGAAACAAACAACTGGCTAATTTTTGTTGCAACAATAAAATATAGGAGCAGTTGGACAAAAAAGAATTTAAGTAGGTCAACATTTAAGATTTGAAAGTATGGTTCATCCAGACAATTTCCCAGAATATTACCGAGTAGAATAAAAATTCGATGAATTGACGAAATTGCAAGCTATTTTAAACAGAAATTACTCTCTGAAGATCTTGCAGTCATCTCATGTCCCATTCTTGTCCTTTATTGCACTCTTTTCCTCGGAATTGTCACTAGTAGTGTCAGCTTTAAGTAGTATATTTCTATGCTATGTCAATAACGGATGACAAACAGAAAAAAGACTTGGAGAGATGATGGAGAGCCTGTCTTTGATAGATTTGGACTGCAGCAATGCAGCCTGAAAATGCTCTTGCATGACATGCATTTGCTGCAGCTTTGTCTTGTTTCATTCAATGAGCATAGGTTTTTCGCTGCAACGTCAATGTTCTGCCCTGTTGAGGCATTACTGCAAATATTGGAAATTCAGAAATTCATGCTTGTTGAATTGCTTAGTCCTTGGCTCTTAAACGACAAAACTAGTAATCATAAAGGATTGTTGTACCTACTCAGAGAGCACAAATTTGTTAGAAAGAGGTGATTCAAGAAGCTATTATCGCAATTTTATTAGAAATCAACTTGCCAAAAATCACGTATGAATAATCAGATCAAAAGATATTCGGACTGTTCTTATTGCGAATCGCTTACATTAAAATTCTTAATGCATAGACTGACGATCATCAACAAACGAAATCCTTAGATATTCACGACATGCATGTAAGGAACAGGATCGAGCGATAGTTATGTTAGTGAAGTGACAATAAAAGAATGATGACAACGACATGCCCATTTATATGGATTTATTTAATAGTCTCACTCGTGATTTATAAGTAATTGATGTTTGGTGATCAGTTAGTTGCATCACGAAAGAAATAAATTTCTTTTCTATGCAGCCTAGATTTGTAAGAATTAGAAAATAAATTCCGCATGTGTGGTCGATACAAGCCAGAAGACTAGTGCAAAACTTTCAGAAAACTCATAGTCAAGCGGCCAACAAAGGGATATGCATACCGATGGGAATTGGTACTCTCATAATTCACTTTACTTTTATCTCCATCATATCAAAATATCCTAATAAACCTGCTAATAAAAATGGATTAAGACGAATTATATTGCTCGAAAAAAATAATCCAAAAGTCCAACAAATGTCTTAATTGTTTTCTATAACCAAATAAATTTAATTTGATGATTTGTGATCTCTTCTGCATTCTCTTTCCTTCTACCACAATGATATAATTGAAATCAATAATTTTCAATTTCTTATAAACACCAATTCATCTTCTTCATTTATTAATAATACTAAATCCCATGAAACTTTTACTTCTCGGTATCAGAAAAAGGAAATTGCCTTTCATCCCGAATAACATTACATATAAAGATTGCGAAAAATGAAAGAAGTGATGAGAAATATTGAAAAAATAAATGAGTAACTTAATGATCACATAATTAAATAAATGATTAAATATGTAATATCACTGATTAGGATTATTAGCGATTAGTTTGTAGAGCGTTGTTGTTATTGTTGTTGTTTGTTGCTAGGGCAAGTTGACAATATTAGTTTCAGCAGTTTCAGAGAAACATCGACATTACACAACAACGTATTTTAATTAGAAACATGTAGTAGACATTCCTCCCACCCTGTCGGTATCTGAATGAAACCAAGTAGAATTGATCTCTTCTCTTCACCGATATCTAAATAAAAACAGGTAGGATTGACCTTTCTCTCCATCAATATCTAATTTAAAATAGGTAGAATAGATTTCTCTCTTCCCAACGATGTCCAGAGGAAAACGGGTAACATAAATTCCTTTCTTCCCATCGATATTTAGATGAAAACAGTTGGGATGGATTTCTCTTCACCATATTCAGAGAAAAACGAATGAAAAGAATGCGTAACTTTTTCATACAAAAAAAAAAAAAAAAAAAAAAGCAATATTTGAGAAAAAAACCGAATATAGGAAGCAAAATTTGTAATAAAACAATGTTTCAAAAATTAACAAAAATTCTGAAATTTACTGATAAGAATAGTTCAAAAACAAAATTGTCAACTTCCGACTTTCGGGAAAAGGTACCGTAAGTACATTAAATGAAAAAGTAATGAATGATACATGTGAGCTGGACGGCTGATGAGGAAATCAGCAAAATGCAAAGTGCAAACTGTGTGTAAAAATTTGAAATTTGATAAATAGAGGGCACTTCGTGAAAATGATTCGTTGTTTTGATGAAACCAAAACAACGGAATATTCGCAAGGCATCACAAGACTAGGATTTACTTTATATTTTTGAAGATTCAAACAGGGCTAATTATTCCTAATTCTATGTTACAGACATATATTCAATAGCATTCGACTTAATTTCGCAAAGTTTTGGCTCATTTCAATTAGGTTTAACTGAATGCATTTGTAACATGCATATTGCATCAACAATTAGAACAACTTATGCAATCGTTCGGGTAATGACAGGTAAGATCAAATCCTGTCAGGAATTTTGAAAACTTTCGAAATGATAATAATTAAGCTGCAACTAAAATGATTAAAATGACACCAAAAAAAAAGAAACAAAAACAAACTGGATTACAAAGGAACGAGATCAGAGTGAATAGTAGTACTGTGAAACTTCTCTTTGCCCACTTCTCTTCCCTTTCGTTTTATTTTCTCATCTAATCGATCGAACATATTTTCAATTTCCCAAAGTAACGCTGTCCCTAACCGGAATAACGTTGAAAAACATGCACATTTTAAATTGATTCGCAATTTTATTATTCGCTAATTCCCAATTGACTGCATCTTGCTGATGAATTAATAATTAATCATAATTAAATAAATTCAAAATTGAAAATAAAGGAAGCTAATGAAGATGCAATTTGCGGAAGTATATGCGATGAAATGCACATCTGTTTCACGAATGACTCGCTTCTCTCTGGTTTCCTTCGGTTGAAGAAATTGATTAGAATCAACAAAATTATTTTCGATATTTCAAAGAAGGAAATGAGAAGGGCTTAAGCTGATGGATGATGAATGTTGTAGAATAGAACTATTGCCCAATGTTTACAATGACTATGGGTACGAAAACCAAATAAATAGTTATTTCTAAAATAACTTCTGGAACAGGAAAGGCTCACTTTCAGGTTTACTTATTATTGTTAACGTCCTTTTGTTGAATTATATTCCAATTCAAATAAAATATAACCATCTAATAATCTCAACAGAACTGAAGAAAATCCAACATTGCATTCAATCTATCACTGACTGTATCTTCGCATATTTTTGAAGTACTCAATCTTTGCTGACGCTTTATGATAAACATGGAAAGCGATATAATGATTTCATTTCCAGTAAAAACATCTAAAAAGCATTTTTCAACGAACAACAGCATTTTATCTATTCTTTGAAACGATGAAATGCTCGATTTCAAAACCTTTATCGTCTGATATGTAATACACATTTGCAATGTCGAATATTTGGTGCATGTACATCTTCCTATGTTTATTTTTAATTCAACTGAACAGCTGCAAAAATCCTCAATGGTAAATTTAAAATACAAGATGCCTAATGAACTGCTTTGTGATAAGTACTTGACAGTATTCATAACAATATTTAATATTCTTCAATAAAAATGATACACAGACGTGAATTGAGTATTACCCAGATGATAATCTTTACGAGATATATCATAATTCTTATTAGATGAAATTGGCGTACTTCGAAATTTTATTCAAATAAGAATTCCCTGTATATAGCGTTAAACTATTTATGTACTAATTAATAATAATTACAGCCACTAATTATTAAAGCGAACGAACAAATTCGTCCGACACCTCTTCAATTGTTTTTCTTCCGCTATCCCAATGGTTTTCTCACTTTGTACTCTAGTATCTTCGGCACCATGCGTAAACCACTTATTTTTGAACATCTAGTCTTCCCGCAATATCAAGATGCGACAACTTAGTGTCACAAAAACCTGTATTCTTCTTTCATAAAAAAAAAAAAAAAAAAAAAAAAAAAAAAAAAAAAAAAAAAATTTAAAACTTCCATTTCTTCACACCAATTCCTGAAAAACTGACGGATTATGGATTCTCTTGGAAGTTGAAAATTCCAGTTCTCTCTTCACAAGCCAAAAGTAATCCGCATGTACATCCATAACATAAATAGCTTCAATGAGCTATGTCTCCAAAATTTCAAAAAGCTTTTTTTGTTCAATTATTAGTTGGCACTAAAATCATAATATAGCAAGTTCCCCGTTCAGGTTTCAACCCAAATTTTTTATTTAAAAGCAAAAAAAGAATTAACAGTTAATAGTTAGCAAAAGATAAAAAGGAAAGATAGGAAGCAAACAAAATTAGACAGATCAAAAAAATTCTGGCCAGAATTTAAATAAAGCAATGATTCTGGAAAAATTTCCTTGCAAAAAAGAAATAGATTCTTCCATACATAATGTTGGCCTTTATATATTTTAAAACTTGAAATTACATAAAACAAAAAGAGTTTGTTTGAGTTTCAGACATGCTTTCCAGAAGCAAATCAAAAAAAAGAAAAATATATATATAAAGAAATAACAAGTTAACTTCACGAATTCTCATATTTTTTGAATTGAGAAAATATAAACAAAAAGTTCCACTTTTAAAATTGATATTTAACTAATTAATCCTACGAAACAAATCTCACAAAGCTGACTCATACCTTAAATTAACATTGAAATTCCAATGCAACGCTATAAAATACAATTTAAAAGTTAAATGAATCCGAATAACATCAGGAAGGTGACAATTCTTCTTTCTTCACCATTTCCATATCTTCGTCATTTGACTTTTCATTAAGTAATACAAATTCTCGTGTGCTAAATCCAAATTTCAGCACATCCTTCTCTCGCAATTCTACGAATCTGAACAAATTTAGCATAAGATGAGACAAAAAATAACTGGATTTAGCTCATGAAAGGTTGAATAACTTATGATTCAGAGAAGGCCAAAAGTGAAAACAATTTCCTTTATAGTACTTGCAACAGTACCTGCAACTCAAAAATGCTTTAAAATTATTCTATTAATCACAGAAATCTCATGACAAATTTACCGTTGTGACTCGATACGTTCATTATTTAGATATGTACCATTCGCTGAATTGAGATCGATTATGTAAGGGCGTATACGCTTCACAGTTGTTCCATCAGGTAAATCCTTTGGTGTGAGACGGTATTGAAAAACAGCATGCTGTTTGGAACAACTAGGATGATCTACTGGAAGATCAGCGATTTTACGATCACGTCCGATAAGATATGCTGATTGTCGATGAATATAGAGCACCGGTAACGCCTCATCGCCCTGTGCCATTCACAACAATAAGATATGAAAAAAACAATGGAAATCAGATATCGAGATCCACTTATTTTATTGTTAATACTTCATTAAAAATGAAAATTTCAAAGTAAAGCAAATAGAATGGAACAATTTTAAATTCTAAAAAGAGCAGTAATGAACGAAGAAAACTATCTTCAATCGAATCTAAAATTCTATTACAATATGACTTATGCATCGAGTTAATAATAAAGAATTCTATATTAAAACTATAAAAGCAAAAAAATTTTCATGAAAAAATCTTACACGAATATTGAAAATGAGTACCATTATTTCTATTTTTACTGAAGCTCTGGAGAAATTTTAAACAGCAACCTTAAAAGGATAAAGACGCCAACGTAATTTTGGCATATGTGCATCGGAAGGTTCATTGTACTTGATAACAACACCTCGATAAGTATTGGTATCTTCAGCCAATTTCCCACTTGGTTCGAAATTTGGCTTCTCTTTTTCGATCTTTACTTTTTCTTTACTATCATAATCACGAAGGCATTCATCAAATGGATCCTGCAGTCGACCACTAAAAAATATTAGCGTGGAAATAAGGAAATGAAAACTTAGGATTAGTTAGGAATGAAATTTGAAGTATTAACAAATTCATAAAACTTACGAGTGGTTCCTATCTACATTTTTGAATCCTTCTTTCTGTGTATTACTAGTCGATAATTTTCTATCAGTTTCGCTGTCGAATTCCTTTTTCATCCCTGCAATATAGTAAAAAAAAAAGTTATTGAGAAAGAAATATGTTTCTGCTAACAAACAATCTTGCTATAATCGAAAGGACATCAACTGATGCAATTTCTTCAAAAAGAGTTTGCTTTACTATTTGTTCACAAAAAGTAAACTTGTTCTCTAACAAAAAAACTCTTAAGAAAAGTCAAACCTGTCATATTCACCAGCTTATTGATCAAAATGAACAGGAATCAGTACAATTAGGACGAAAATAAATAGAACACTTTTCAAAAAGAAGTGTGAATTACTTATTTAGAATAAATTAAGCTAATTTATATTTAAGTCTCCTATTTTTCTTAAGAATTTAAGAATTATAAGATCATAAAAATTTGATAATATATTCGATTCATGAAGAAAAGCTTCACTCTTGTGCAATCCGTATTTGTCGGTTGAATTCCGATTTTCCTCTATTCTTTCCTTTGTATAACTTTGCATCCTTTCCTTTTTCTTTCTCGACACTTTATCACTGGAGAATCTTCCTGAAACATCATCATCATCATTTCTAGATTTATCTTATCATGAGATTCATTTCCTTCTGTTAGGAATCTTAAAAGTTATACAAAAGATTAAATTAATAATGCTTTTCCTAATAACATCCACAGAGATTACAGATCATGTTTTAAAGCTATTAAGATTTAGTTGAAAACTCTGATGCTTTTCACTAAATATTTATATGGGTTTTCGTCTTTAGCAATTATGTTGCCGATTTTCTACGATGAAGTTCGGAAATAATTGACTCAAAGGATAAGTTTTCAGAAAAGATTATTCCTGTTCATAGAGAGAATGAAAAATGTGGTCACGTGTAGTAAATCTTCATCAATAAGACGATATACGGTCAAGGATCTCAATCAAAAAAAAAGAGAAAAACGAACCATAATGACTGGAGGAATGTGTAGAATAATAACGAGAATGACGATGAAAAGTTGAGGGAGTAGTTGATTGGCGAATTTCTGAAGAATGCGACTTCTCCGAACTACTTGAGCTACCTTTTCTGCGTCTACGCGTCATCTGAAATTTTCAAGTTCAACTTATAGGTCCACTCGTCGTGTCTTGATGAACTGACAAATGAAATTGGGTCAATCTAATCTTACAGTTCTAGTAATCATTGAAGCAAGTAATGAGAATCTTCTCACCAAGGAAATTCTACACCTCTCCCGCCAATCTTCCTCGCCACCTTTTCTCATGAGCTATATCATCTCAGCAATGAACTTTTAATGCGGCCCCATCAGAGAGAATCTCATCTGTCTCCGTGAAGAAGATGTGAGAGGAGTGCGGTTTTTTGCAGTTGCTTATCCTTCAAATTCCTCCTGATGATAGTAAAACATTTATAGAACATGATAGCAGCATCATTCAAGGTACTGTCCACCTACATCATTTTCTCCTATACCGTACTCTTCTCCTCCTGTACAGTACACCCTTTCCTTCCTGTAATGCAAATATTTCATCCATTTTCGATGCTGAATACTTTAGGAAAGCGCATAGCAAAGGCTGGTGAATGAATTCACTTCAGTAATTAATTGATTGTTGAATAGAAAGCATACAAATTGATAAAAAATGCAGAGAGAGAAAGAAGAAAGAAAAATAAATGAAAGGCTCAAAAAGGAAGGGAATGGAGATTTGTTAGCTTAATTACTGTTGCTAACTGATTAATCAGCAAGTCCCCTATCAAAGGAAATATCATGGAAAAGAGCCCACCTTGGCCATAGCTACTGGCGCCTAGCTATTCTGCGATGCTGCTCCGCTGTCATCCATCATTCATGAGCTCTTTCCATTGCTTCTGCACTCTTCATTCGGTTCTACTATTTCTCATGTTCCTATAATCGATATCAAGCCATCGATGTGACTGAAATGTCTGCCCGAAAAGTCTGGATATTTTCGAGCAACTGATAAGCATTGACATCGATTTTGTTGATTTTATAAACTGAAGTTTTATTTTAATACTGAGCTCAGCTGGATGTCTAATTATTTTTTAGGCACCAAGTTTTAGACAAGAAAATTAGACATAAAAAGTATAAAATTTTAGACAAACTAATTCTTAGGCCTAACTGGCGGTTCAGTGTTATCAATTTTTTGAGGAGATCCATCGAATGTTTACTACTCTTTAGATATCACTGAGTGATGCAATAATATAGTATTCTCATGTGAAGTTTTTATCGATACTAAGAAGATTTTAAAACATTCTAACTCGACTTTTTTTCTGTATCAAGTCTTGGGTTCTTTAGAAAATAAAGTAGTACCGAGAGATAACGGAAGAGCATTTGTCAATGATGTCGTCAGACAGACCAAAGTTATCACATCAGATTAAGATATTAAACTTTTTAAAAAGAGGGACATTGTTTAAAAAAAATGAAGTGAAATTAAAGACATCGGAAAATGATCTAATTAGAAATTGAAATAATCGAATTCGGAGAACTTTAACGGTAGTGAACAATTTGGCCTTACTAAGGAATAAAAAGAGTAAAAGTAGACGAAAATGAAATTTAAAAGCACTAAACAGAGTTAACATGAGGTGTTTTAGTAGGAAGAAGGGTTCATTTGAAAAATGTTAGATTAAGTTTCATTTTTAAAACAAATTGTTGGAAAAATCAATGGTCCTAGAATTAACTGAATGCAAAAAAAAAAAAAGGTGGTTGATGAAAAGCGGGGATAAGCGAATGAGTGAAGTAAGAAATAGAAATGATATTGTCTTTGTCGCCAATGTTTATTTTTAATAATTTAATTCGAATCGTTGTTATGAAACGTTCATACTATTAAACTTTAATGTTTTACCAAAGAAATATGTTAAATAATATAAATTTCGAAATGTCATCTAGGAATTGAAGTTCTACGATAACAAGATGGCTTATGCACGTCATTATGAATTGACTACCAGGTGATGCTTTAATATTAGAAAGAGTAAAATTAACGACTTTTCTTTTCACCGTCCTATTAACTACTGTAGTATTCTGTAGTTGTTTTAAATCTTTACTGTAAATATATTATTGCGACAAATTCACGATGTCATGCTCAATGTCAGCTGTGCCACTCGATTCATGCCTACTGGCCTTATTTTTCAATACCAAAGCAGTCAATCTTTTTCAGTCTTTTTCCGGGTGTTCATCTACTCTTTATTATTACAGTGACCTTGAATTCATATCAACAGGTTGTTGAATATTTTATTAATTAACAATAATATTAGCATCTGATTTTAGCGGTTTAAATTTCGATCGTTTTGTGGATCAATTTGATGAACCTACATTGAATAAAATGCGCCAGCAGTACTGGACAGCTAAGCAATTAATAAGGAAAAAACTGGGAAAGAAGGTTAATAAGACTTCCCTTGGTTGCAAATGATAATATTGTTGGTGGATAGTAAAAATGTTAAAACTTCCAAGGAATATTTCGAAATGAAAAATAAAATCTAATTGACAAACTGCATTTTTCAGGAAGATGAACATCTGTTAGCTTCAGATGCGGAATTAGACACTAAATTAGCTCTCTTTCGATTCGTTCAAGAAACATCTGATCAAATGCTTTGCTGCATCGATAACTATCAACATTATCTTAGCGGTATTTTTTTAAGCAAATACAATTATAATTTTGGAGAAGAATTTTCATCAAAAACTTGAAAGTTGTTAGTACCACTATATTTTGCAATCAATCACTATTATAGAATAGAATGGCAAAGTTTAGCGTTCAGCTATTTTATAAGCTACGCTTTATATTTCGAAATTCTGAAAAAGAACTATCATCAAAAGTGGAACTCAGGTAGCTATAATTACTGAATGTAACAAAAATTTTCTTTAGAATTAGTGCAAGTGGAATTTGAATTGAGTAAAATGTTGAAAGATGATGGTGGAGCAGAAATGACAGCTGCCGGTCGTGTTATGGTCGCTGTCGCTAGGGTATTGGCCCTTTCAGTGCATCATAGGTTATTTCTGAACATATCTTCTGTCTTTTAAATTCATAATCTCATAACAAGATCCCACTTTTATCTCCTTTTCAGATAGTGATCAAAAATTTTTTTTGAAGTAAGTTTAACGACTTAAAAAATTTTTCAGTTATTTCGCTCTTTTAAAAACGAGTAATTTTTTTATAAGCTGAACTGCAATAAAAATTTGTCAAGTTGCTTTTAGTCAGCAAATTTGTTTCGGTATTACTCTTTTTTAAAAAGAAAAAGAAGTTGACCTATCGGTCTGGAGAATTTCTGTTGTCATGAACCAATCTATATTCATATAAATGAAAATGTAAATTTTCACTTTTAAATCTGTCATAAATAAAACCAGCCTTAAATCCCCGAAATTTCTTCACCGATTGCTTCCAAATGTTGATATTACCTTGCATTCGAGTAGGCGCACATTTTTATATAGACATACCTACTTTTTTCTACATGTCTTACCTGTCTTACCGGATTGAATTTTTTGACCATATCCTGCATCTCGCTTTCATGAACGGACAGAATTTATTGACCACTCCTTCATGATCGGGCAAGGTTTACTGATCATGTCTTTATGAGCGGACTGAAGCCTACCGTCTGCGTTGTTCATTTTGATACCACGTTTCAACTTCTTTAATTGATTCGATTGATTTGAAACTTTGATACAATGTTACATTCGAATAAGCGCGTGGCTTTATATAGATATACCTACTTTTTTTGTATCTGTCAAATCTGTGACAATTAAAAGTAAGTGAGCGGATTGAATCTACTGACTATGCCTACTTTCTGTAAAGTGTACGTGGCCTTCAGTATGCTCGGTAAAAGCAAATGCATATTGCAATGCAACGTTCTGTCAAAATTTCGAAGCAAAAGGTAAGAACTTTCGGAGATTTAAAATTTTAAAAAAAGTTCTGGGTCTAAATTTAAGTTCATAAGATGATTTCGAGAACAGCTGAGGTGCATTCTATCTGCTTCATTTCATCCAAATAATGCCTCGCAAAAGAACAAAGTTAAGTCGTCGTCCCCGCGCAGCGGAAGGAATGCGATCATTAATTGCAAATCAAACTGAGGTAGAATGGTATCAGCAAACGAACGGAAAATGCAGAGAATAGCTCAAATACGAATAGAGCGACGTGAAGTCAGACTTGAAGATGTATGGTTGCGAGTACGGCTGATAGTAAATCGATCTACTGCTGCTTTGTTTGATGTAGGATTGTGTTGTGAAAACACAAGTGATCTATTGTCTTATGTGCAATCAAATGTTCCTAGGCTAATGCTGGAGCAAAAAGGTATTTACAAAAGATCGCTTATGTTTTATTAAGTAATGCAAATTTTCAATAACGGAGTTGAAGAAATCTTCTTAGATGCTCCAGAAGGAATTGGTAAAACGTCCCTAATTAGATTGATTAGGACAGCAATTAGATCCGAAAACGCATAGCTCTTGCATAATCCGGAATAGCTGCGAAATTGCTACCGATATTGCTAGGTAGAAAAACTGCTTATTCACTTTGAAATTGCCATTAAACATGCAATTTTATTGGAACTCCCACGTGCAACATTTCCAAAGCATCCGGCATGAGGAAAGTATTTGCAAAATATAAACTTATTATTTGGGATGAATGCACAATGTCTCGCAAAAAATCATGATTGATCATTGCAAGATTTGCGTAGAAACATCAGACCATTTGGAAAGGCATTAATATTGCTTGAAGGAGATTTCAGGCAAACATTACCTATAATTTTTTGATGGACACCAGCGGACGAAATAAATACTTCTTTGAAATACTCCACTTTATCGCGATATGTAAAGACATAAAATTAATCACAAATATGTGTTTACAGCTGCAAAACGATCGATCAGCCAGGATATTTTCATATTAATTGTTGGAAATTGGGAGCAGAAAGACGCCGGTTGCTCTGATTTCAGGACGAATTTCATTGCCCATAACTTTTGCAATTTAGTGACGTCAAGAGAAAAACTGGTTGAAAAAGTATTTCCCAAGATTCAAATCAATTATAAAAATCGCGATTGGCTGAATGAAGGAGCTATTCTTGCGGCCAAGAACAAAGACGTCGATGAACTTAACAATATCATTCTGTCTGACATTCAAAGCGAGGCAATTATATACAATACCGTCAACACTGTTGCGTAGGCAAATGAAGCGAATTACCTTATAGAATTTTTGAATTTACTCGATCTGCCAGGAATGTCACCGCACGTACTGCGATTGAAAATCAGCGTTCCTTTTAGCATGTTGCGAAACATCAACCAACCAAAACTTTGCACCGGCACGCGCTTGAAGTTAAAAAATAATGAGCAACGTCGTAGAAGCAAAAGTTTTGACAAGAATTTTCAAAGGTAAAGATGTCCTCATTTCTCGAATTCCAACGATTCCAACGGATAGGCCATTCTACTTTAAAAGACTGCAGTTCTTAATCCGATTGGCATTTGCAACCATCATCAACAAAGCTCAGGGTCAATCTTTAGAATTGTGCGGTTTAGATATAGAAACGGATTGCTTCTCACATGAACAATTATATGTTGCGTGTTCTAGAATCGGCAAACCAGACAATCTCTATATCTACACAGACAGTGAAACAACAAAAATTATTGTATATCCACAAGCATTGTGAAATTAATTTCCCCCAAAATTAGAAAGCGCGGTTTTTCTCTTCTTTTTTTCCATTTAACCAAACTGAGCTACAGCAACACGTGTGTATAAAAAGTGCGCGTATTCGAATGTAACATTAGATCAAAATTTCAAAGCAATAAATAAGAACTTTCGAAGATTTTAAATTTTGAACTATCACAAATAAGGCGCGTATTTAAAAATTTCGAAGACTTAAGATTTTGAACAGACGAACATTTAAATTTTTATTTATATAAACTAGCTGGAGCCGGCCACACAAAGCTTGGTCAGGTACTGCTAGTTTATTAATAAAATCCACAAAACTTAATTGCTAGATTACAAATTCGAAATCCTCTACTACGATTCTTTGGTGAGCTTCATGTTTTCACGGAAAGAGCTATTTTGGATTGTGCTAGTACAGTGGATGCTGCGGAAAAAGCCAGGACTGAATATAGAGGATCATTATTATGGATGAAGAAAACAAGTAAAGAGGTTAACCACTATAAAACCTTCTAGACTGAGATTTTCAAATGTTAGAAAATTTCTACTTGCTGTCTAGAGCTGATATATTTTCATCCAAATGTTATGAATTCAAACTTTAATACCTTGCAAATAATCTGTGTGACCTCTGAAGGTTCTCTATATCCATTAGCGATTTTGAGTAATTCTCTAATTGGGAATTTATCAAGAATTCATTGTACCAATATATTTTTCTTTCCTTATTGATTCTCCCGTATTTTAGCTTGATCCAGATGCAGAAAATATTTTGGAAAAATTTCGCACAGCCCAGAATGTTGTTAGACGAAATAAGGAGAAATTGGATAATTTGAAATTGGACACTCTTCAAAAAGTGGATTTATTGGTCGCTAGTCGTTATAATTTGTTTTCGCAGGTATATTGTAACCAATCTCATTCCCAAATTTCGAGTTAAAAAAGGGATATCCTCTTTTTTTTCTACTTGAAGCTCAATTTTTGCAAAGGTTTGCGAATAGTAGGATGATAGCCCAATCGTTGAGTCATTCGGTTCAATTTATATGTAGTAATATGAAATATATAATTTATCATTTCATATTATAAATCAAATACATCAAATGTAGAACAGCAAATAATTTCGAGAAACGTATTTTAAAACGCCTAGATAAAGTAAGATTTGATACAAATGGATGCAAGTTTCTACATGTCATATATGCTTCTGTCAGTTTTCCAAACAAATGGTAATTTTTGATTGAGAAATGCACTTCTTCAAATGTTCCATTCATTTCATTAGCTGAATTTATTTTCTTTTGACTTCGAAAAAAAGTAGATACAATTAAACTTTATCAATTAAACTTTATTTTTCCCTAAAATTAATTATTATTCTGCACTTTACTTAATATTCGGTGTTTGACAAATAATGCAAAATAGCTACAGACTCTTCAAAATCCTCATCTGCTTCTATCAGATTGAACCTTTGATCTAATGGTTGATATGATAAACGTCTTTCAGAAAGACCGAATGATTTCTGATAAAAATGACTCAGAAAATTGCATATTCCATTTGATTTGACTTATAATTCAGATTAATAATTTAATTTATTTCATTGCTTTGATAGTTGTTGGAATCGTATCAGAAATTATTGTACATTTACTACGAGCAAACAACGTTGGCATATGAGAAAATTTATGATTTTGTGTCCAGTCGTAAACATTACGAATTTGAAATACTAACGGTACTTATTTCCCAAATTCATACTTTTATATGATGTAGGATGCAAAGAGTTTTTCGGAATATTGATTCCAGTCAAAAGACTAAGCAATTAGATTAATAATAAATAAATTTTCCAAAGAAATGAAATATCTAACAATTTTTGTAGGATTTGATTGAACCTTTAAAGGAACTTGATTCAGAGAATGATGACCAAATTACAACTATAAAAAAAGGATCTGAAAGGTTGTCTATTTTCATACAATTGAACTTTTGAAAAAGTTTTATAGTAAGAATATCATTCATAGAACTGATGGATAAATTTTAATAAGTGATCATTGAATATCTTTCAGCTTAATTGAGCTCGATGAATGTGAACAGGAAATGGAGCAAGTGCTACGGGATTTAGAGAATCTGAATGGACATGATTTATTGGACAATCGAATTGAAAGCCCACTGGGCTTACTAGAAGAAAGTCAAAACGGAGACAACGGTGAACCAAGCGATATGCCAAAGCAAACATTAGTATCAATTGAAGCAGATCCAATAAAAGAAGTATCAAATATCACAGTCCCAGCAATAGCTCCGCCACCAGGATGGAAATCAAACAGAAAAGGTAACTTCGAGTTTGTCTTATGAGTTCTGAAATGGAAGATGTCAGGTGTCCGAAAGAATAATAATATTGAAATTTTGGCATGCAATACTTATTCAGTATGGTATTTAAAAAAGATTTAAAGTAATTTATGATTAGACTGGCGAGACTATAAAGATTATTGGATATTACGGATGTATTCTGATTGTATTTCTTGCATAAATAAATTCCGGAAAAAATGAACTAAGATAATACCACTCATCATTTCATTAATCTTTTTAGCATTTCGCTGTCCATCCGATCTCATGGATTTACTATCTTTGGATGATACTGCTTCTGAAGTAAATTCATTTGCATCCGACTGGTCAAAGCTAACAGCAAATCTAATTACATCTGATGCAGTAATTTTTCCATCTTCTCTTACGCCATCTTCGTCATCATTAACCCTACCATCGCAGCTGCTGCAGTTTTCTTCTACTGAAAGCAATTTCCCGAATCCTTTCGCAGAATCCACAGATCCAAATTTCGATGTAAGTTCAGTATTGCAAAATAATGAAATAATACAGTTTCCATAGTAAAACTTCAAATGAATTAAATTTTAAACTTAATTCTTAGATGTTTGTTAACAAAATGTAAACCATTAAGTTTGCAGGTTTGGAATGGATTTCTGAAAGAATTTGAAACAACTGCAGTCAGTAATAGTGGAGTGTTTAAGAACTGTTGATTCGGGCGATTGCCCAATTTCCTACTTCTTACAAAGTCTTGAATGTTGCTTTCTTTATGTTTGTAAAAAGATAAGCTCAAATATTTTTTAAGTTTAAATATACGTAATGGTGAAGAATTAAACATATTGGAATCAAATGATTTCGATAATTTAATTTTTTTTTTCACATGAATATCAATTTTTTATGTAAAATTGTTGGAATGCGAAAAGTTAAAAAATGTAGAATTTCATTTATTTTTTATAATATAGGGCATCTTCCGATAAGAGGGATTTTTATGTCATTCGTCAAATATTCCGTGATAAAATGTTCCCTCTCATTTCAAAAAACAAAGTTTCGAAACGATAATCCTTTTAATAAATTTATTTGTCATTTGATTTCCAAAAATTTTCAATGAAAGTAAATGGATCCGTTAGAAATAACAGATTATGGGTGCTTTGGTTTCCGCTCCGAAATTTTCAATAACGATTTCAGCAGACGTTCGTTTTCTTCTTGAATTCTTCTTTCTTTATCGCGCTGTAAAATTGATAAGGCTATTTTACTGTTGCAGGATTTAAATTGATCACTTCAGGAAAAGCTTACCAGTGGGAACCAGAAATAACAAAAATTAACCATGAATAACTCTCATATTTGGTGAAAACAATTTGTATAACTCAAAAAATTAGCAATGCGAATATTAGCGAAGAGTATAACATTCAACAAGAAGTTGAAATGGGAAGTGATAGCTATTTCCAGACAGAAGGACAGAAAAATGAAATAGGAGCGAAAAAGAAAGAATGCTTAAATAAGAATTAATAAGATTCTGGATGAAGTGATACCTCTTATTGGTCAAACTCAATTGGTTAGAAAGAGATTCCGTTTATGATAGAATTTGGAGAAAAAACAGGCATCTTACGTTCCTTAATTTTGATTGAGCCGTACTGATGGATAGAAGGAGAGTCGAGGTAGATGTTGAAAATCTCGGAAATTTGCGGAAAAAATGTTTCGGAATTTCGGCAATTTCAAAAAGATTTAAGAATTAAATGATTTACTATCTGGAGGTTTTTACTGTTCGAAGAATTTATGATGAAAAAATTGAAGAATTTATGAACGATGAAATGCAATAACTTTTTGTAATGACATTTTCGGGCGTCCTGGCATTGATTTGGATCGAGGACTTGTTTCAACGACAGGTTTCGCTTTCAGTACCTTGAAAATAGTTAAAGATTACAAGTCTTAATAAGCGAATTTTGGACTTTTGAAAAATGTTATTAAACGAAAGATGAAAACTCAGAAACGAAATAAGACGCATTCATCTTTTAAATAATTAATGTAGATATTTTGAACACAAGATGAGAAATAATACAACCTCGAAGAACTGACCAAATGTACATTTCACGAAATTCTACATTTCATGAAAAATGAAAAAATTAGAAGCTAATGAAAAATTGAGGAATAAATTTTAACAGAATTTAATAGAAATTTGAATTTTAATATGAAATTTCATTGAATTTTGCATACCTTTTCTTTGTGCTTGATAAATTGATATAGTCTCTCGTGATGTTGGATCAAATTATTCATTGCTGATTTCGTAGATGTTAAAATATCTAAAATGACAGTTATTTAAATAAAATCCACTATAAAAGCATTTTACACGTGGAATTCAATTGAAATCATTAGAATTTGAAATTTATAAAACAAAAATAAAAGTTGGTAATCTTGCTGAAGAGAAGGTACTAATAATGTGTAAATGAATGATAGCTTGAAGTTACTGCCAATTTTGATACATAAAATAGCATCACCATGGAGACAACAACTAGCTGAAATGCAAGCCATTCTTAAATTGTTTATTGATTCAGTTTTTATTTCATGCAAAAAAAAAAAAAAAAAATTATGATTCCAGTTTAAGATTCTGATTTATAGCCAGTAAGTTCTTTGATTCATAGATTAATTAGTTTATTTTCTGACTAATTAGTTGATTTCTAGTCTACTTTCTGTCTTTTAACTGATTAAAATTCTAATCAATATATCACTGTCATTGTTATTTGATAAGCAATCGAACACGAGAAAGTGATTAGAAGTTTAGTTTACTATTTAAAACCTAGAATTTGTGGAGATTTTTCTTTTTTTCTTAAATAATAATAAACGGGAGTATCAGTAACAAATATACAGTTTAGAAATTGCAATCCTTCAAACCGTAGATATTGCATCCTCCCAACTAAATTACCCATTTCGGCACATTTTGTTGTACATATTTTGTCAGAATGATTGATTCAACGGGAAGATTCAGCGACAAAATTCTACAGTAATTGTACGATAAATCATTTTACGGAGCGAAATTTCTTGCACAATCATCCATTTAACTTCTCTTTCAGCTATGATAAAGTGAGATTAGATGAAAACATGGAGAAGCTGAAGAAATGCTGCAACAGTTCAAATGGTAATCTTCATCTTCTTTTGGATCCTTCCTTTCTGATAATTATGCAGTGCGGATCTTGCAGATAATTATGCACTTTCTGATAATTATGCAGTGCGGATCTTGCAGATAATTATGCACTTTCTGATAATTATGCAGTGCGGATCTTGCAGATAATTATGCACTTTCTGATAATTATGCAGTGCGGATCTTGCAGAAATCGGATCTCCAGGAGAGAAGAAAGCTCATTGTCTGAAGAAAAAGCTCATTATCTTTTTATCACCAACTGCATTCGAGGATAAATTAAAATGGATAAATGTGTAGTCTTAAATGAAAACTCATTTTTGTCACTTTTTCACTTGTGGTTAAAAGATATTGAGTATTACCAACCATGTTGGTCATTACTTTGATTTTGATAAGGCTCGAAGAAGTTGCATTTCTGTACTATCAATGTCTCCGACTTCATAATTAAGCAATGATTTTCTGCTTTTTAGACAAATATTATTTGACACAATTTAAGTTTCTATTTCTGAGTGATTATCATACAAACTTTTGTGTGATAAGTACTCAGAAATGGAAATTTAAATTACATAGCTATGTCGTGAACTAGTCAATATGGCGATACTAATTTTCTTAGGCTAAATAGAGGTATCGAGAAATTGTTCCCGACAAATTTGGTTTGTGAATGCCCCCAAAACAATTTTAGCTTATTTTATTTTAGTTTAACTTATAGTCTTCATTCATTTTTTGCAAAATCATTTTTGTTTCCAGAAAATAAAATGAGGGCTGAATCATTTGGGTTTAAATCTTTTTTTTTTTTTTTTTGACCCAAATGATTAAACTGTCATTTTTTTTCTGACATTTCAGACAAGAATTTCACGGTTATAATGCTATCAAATTGATCTTGAAATCGTAGTCATTGTTTTTAAAGTCACATCCCTTCATAAAAAGTAGCTCCATGATAAAAAGAAGCTAGAGAAAAAATGAAATTTGCTGATACATAAACATATCATTTAAAAAAATGAATATTTGTAATATAAAGACTCAAGACAGATTTGCCCAATTAACTGAGAAAAATTAATTATTCCTGATTTTCGCATCCCTCTTTGGTCATCTATCTCATCATTTTTTAAATATTTTCTGTCAACAATTTCATTGCTTTCCATTTTCAACTTACCAAACTTAATTAAACTCCATTTGCCTAACATCCATTCTTTTTCATTACGTTAGCAAAATCATTGATTCCTTACCTTCCACATTTTTTTTTTTTTGGATTATCATTCTCAGTGAAAAATAATCAGCGGATGATGCTAACGTAATTTACTCTTCACATCAGAAAGTGAATTTTCAAGTAATTGTCAAATAACAGATTTACTGAAATTTAATAAAGTTTGAAGAAATTGTTTATATTTAATGTGAAATTAGATATGATAAAATACCATATAAGATGTGATAAAAATATAGAGAAGTTGTTTTTCTAATATGATATTTTTCGTTGAAACTTCTTTCGTTCGGATAAGTTGTAGTTTTTTTATCAATTGCTTTTTTCTACAAGCGCAATTTTCATGAATACGACATAATTGGAAGAAATGTATGTTCGTTGAAAACTTCCTTTTCATGGAAATTAGCATGCTATTGTATGGAAATGTATGCCTTTTAAACTTTGTCAAAGTCAAAGATAAATGTTATCAGTTCAGCTTTTCTCCTTATGCTAAATTTGACATTCAAATCGTTGTTTTATCCGTGTTTCTTCCTCATAAATTTAGCACAGTTTAGCAGTTTCCCGTACAGTTTGGAAAGTCAACATTTTAAATTATTCGTAAGAAAATTCAGACAATTTCCAAAAAACGATAATTAATTAAAACATTGTCACTTTTCAAAAGACGATAATTAATTAAAATTTGTCATTAAATGTGTCCTTCGTTCACTATTCCATTCTTTTATCTTCTACCATCTTCCCATTATGACTGCATAATTCACCGATTATGTCCTTGAAGTAGTACTTGTGCAATTCTAAGTGATAGCTATTCAACCCACGAAAAGCTCCTAATTTTCTACTAAATTTAAAAATCTTCCAACTTTCGTGTAGATAATTATTCTCGTCCCTTAATTAGTTTTCATATAACGCATAAATCTCAGTTTTCAGATGTACTCAACTGGATGATACGGTTCAAACTTCATCTCTGCTCTTGCTGAAAATGTTTTAGTTAGAAAATTGTCAAGAGACACTCAATAAACCCTTCATAATTTTTCCTTCATTTCTCTCTACAATTCAACATCCATTCATGCTAACAAGGCCAAGAGTTGCATGTTAAGTATTCTGTGGAGCAGTCCATCAAACATCACTTCTTTAATTAATGCTAATCCAGTCATAAATGAACTAGAAGAATTATCGTCTTATTTCCAAAAAAGCAGACCACACAATGATATCATTCTCACAACTTATGGTATTTGTCTTATGCAATGAATTCGAAAATGCGTCAAGAAATCAGCTTTTTAAATTTCCAATGTCAAGAAACTTTAACATCAATTCCGAAAATTTCGAAAGATGTAGATTTTTGCAGAATGACGAAAACAAACTAGAACTGACACTTCAAGCTGGAAGATCGGAGTAGATAAATTAAGTATGATTAAACAAGAAAGAAGAGAAACCTTGGCTATTTTCGAGGTATACGAAATTCTTCAAAACAAGATTTAATTCAGCATTTTACGTAAGTTTAGGCTTTTTTGCAAGAATGTGTGTGGGCTTTTAAGCCATCGGAAGCTATATTCAGACATTCAGTGCTGCATGCATGCATGCTTCATAGCTTTCATGCTCATGTGCAAATTCTTATTGAATAATTATTTCGCTTTATAAAAGAAAATGAGATTTCGTCAATTTAAACAACAAATGAAGCATCGACAAGAACGGTTGGAGAAATAAGGAAAATATTTCAAATTCAAATATTCTTGATTCGAATTGTTCGCAATTCTACTCTTTAAATTCATACATCTGTTTTCCATATCCATTTTGTGCTTCATCATGCATTCTTTCTTAAACTTCTTGTAAAATATTAGAGATAGTTATTTCAAATTGGAAATTTAGAATATAAGTAATTTGCATAATAAATTCGCAATCATCTTTTAATGCCAATTTCCATTTTCCTTCGAGATTCGACACACACAATTACGAGATAAAAATTGGAAGTTGCAAAGTATTCTATAAATGGCAGATGTAAAGTTCTTCTTCCTTCATCGACTAATCGTCCCGTTGGTGCCATCTTCATCTTCGTTTCACTCCTTTCAACTCCCAACTATCACTGATTGATTGACAGTGAAATGCAATTATACCTTCACTTCGTTTCCTTTCAGACTTTTCAAAGAAATTTTAGATCCCTTTTCTTCAAATCTTACTTACAACACTTTGTATATATAATGTTTAAAAATCAATAATATCTCTTTGAAACTTTCGCTCCCTTCAACTCTCTTTCTCCTATCACCCAGGATAATGTTGTGGCGAGTAGTAGTGAAACGAATAGTAATAATGAAGTGATTATTGATGATTATGATAATGAGATAGTGATAGCAATGGCAATTATCGTAGTAAATTGAGGCAAATGGCGATCATCTTGCTCATTTCTAAATTGTGAATAAGGACTTGAGCACTAGTTACAACAAAATTACAAGGCTCGATCCGATAAGTTGTAAATATTATGCAATAACAGTAGTTATCAAAGAAATTTAGATGGAAACTGATATATTAAAATCTCCCGTACTGATTATTCCTCAGCTCTTAGTGTTTCAATGCTTTATCATTCAGATAGATGGAACATGGCAAATCATCAAAGCAAACGCAGTACACGTACACTGGACATCGGTTCATTTATAAGAATTAAGGTGTTAAATTAATATGTTGTGAACTTCAAAAGAGTGAAAAATTCAGGTCAAGCCAGTATAATATGTAATATAGTCCTGATGTCTTTGATACTTGCACTACAATATCATTGATATTTGCAGTTATAATCAGATTATTAGGTGATAATTATGATGCAAATTGATCAGATTCGTAAACAATTATTCAAACTTCAGAGACAACTTCAAAATGAAACAATACTAGAAAAGATTTGCTGAATCCTTTTCTGTACTTCGCTCTTAAAACCAGATCATAACACATATTCAGTCTATTTTTCAAACCGATAAAATTTCCTAACTTTAACTAATCATTGTAAACAAGCAGTGCTTTTTCTATCACTTTGATTATATCCCAACTTGATCAAAAACCTCTATCACTGTTATCACCACCTACCAACTGCTTGATTAGAACATTTTTGCGACTGAAAAGGAAACTTTGCAGAAAGTATAGCATGAATCTTGCAAAATCAATTCAAAGATTCAAAAATGAAATCGTTGATTCGAAAGACAAAGACAACAGCTGATATGATGATATGTAAAGAACCAGAACAATGCGTTCAAATTGTAAACAATTCGAATAACAGACATGAAGATGATGGAATTGTTTTGAAGCTATGAAGAAAGTATTGCATGAATTTTGAAGAATTGAAAATGAAATCGTTACTGAGGTAACGGGAGATGGAAACAACAGCTGATATGATGACATGTAAACATTGCTATGTCTAAATAACAGAAAAATGTGTTCAAGTTATAAACAATTCGAGTTGTAAACAATTCGAATTGTAGACAATTCGAGTTGTAAACAATTCGAATTGTAGACATGAAGATCATGAATTGTTTTGATGAAGATATGAAGAAGAGATGTTATTTTGATCTCTATTGTTATTTCATTTAATTACATATTACATGAGCAAGATCACTATCATTAACTTCTTTGATGATCATTATCAGATTATGGAGCGGTGCGATCGATGATTACGTAGGATTACGTACGTAAGTTCCTAGTATGATATCCCGTTAAATAAGTTCAATTAAAATTAAAATCGTTGAAAATAAGACATTCCACGAAAAGAGATCTTCAAAACTAATTAGTGATGCAAAGAAGTGATCGAAAGAATGAGTCGATTCAATAAATGGTCAGAGTAAGAGACGGCACTTATTACTGTACCGGTCGGATCGAATCGGATTGGATCGGATCGAATCCAACCAGATCAAGAGGTAACGACATATTCATGCAGTTCACTGGGAATGTCACCATCGATCGGAGTGAAATTTTGACAAGCAAGGGTAAAAGGAGGGCAGAGGATATTGCCTTCCTCATTATATGCGCATTTCCTGCAGGATGAAGCGCCTCTGCAAACTATTCAATATTCCTTTAAGCTCCCTTAACGATGAATAGATATGAGTGTGTGTGTGCGCACAGAGCGAGTGCTTGCAGGCTGGCATGCACCGTGCACCGCGGGTATCACGGCGTGCACGAGGGGTTAGCAGGCCTGCCTGCAGGAGCAATCGTTCTGCTTGGCTTGCTCTGTCTGCAAGTGCGTGCTCTCCCCGAATTCTGTCCTCTTGTTATGACTGCTTGCTTGGCGGCACACATCACCCTCCCCCTCTCCCCTACCCCTCCTCGTCTCCTATCAATTCCAATCATTTCTGAAATGTGAGATCTATCAGTTCACTGTTAAATCCTTCGCAGATCATGTGTTTCCTTCAACGGCAATCCCAGAAAAGGATACTTGGCGGTAGAAACTCAAGATTGATTTCAAACTTGACCTGACTATCTCAGGTTGACCTATGACTTCATATTTTAGGTAGAAATGTTTCCACCAATACGTCTTATCAGTTATTCCATCAAATTGCTGCTCGTCTTTCCTATTTCTTTTGCACTTTTCAGCAAAATCCTTAATCAAATTTAATCGCAGCCATAAATTCTGAACTTTAGAAACGTCAGCACATACATATTGCTTAACTTATCTTTTCATCGTTATGTCCTAGCAATATGCTAGAACAGCAATAGTAGATTTTCCTTTTTCGCTATTTTTTGAAGCTACCAACTGAGTGCTACTTTTTTAAACAATTTCTTAATGAATTGTTTATAATTTGTAAAAAAAAGATTTCATTTGGCATTTTTAGAAATTATTAACTGTAATGCATTTTGCATACTTTTGGCACTTGCATATTTATAGATACATTATTACAGTCACGAACTTGTCGTGATGGATCCCAACTGGGGTCATTTGAATGTGAAAAGTTAAGTTAAAGTATTTTTAATTGAAGAATTTTTCTCGGTTATTTTTCTGGTCACATAGCTATAATAGAAATCATTATGCCACATAAACGAATAACCACATTGTTTTTGCGTAATTTTTGCAAATGATTCATTGTATCCATTATTCCGAGATATTATCCCGAGATTTCTCAAATTAGATAATTGTATAGACCTTATTTTATTACGCGAACATATTCACTGAAATTTATATATATCGATATAAAATATGCTTGGTGCACTACAGATGGAGAAGACCGGTAGTTTGGGTTTTCTTGAGAGGGTTTTGCCTATTTATGTTATTTACGGAGGTTTGCTTTCTGAAGCTTTCTGAAGGGTTTGCATATTATTCCCCACAATGACTTTATGAAATATTCTACCACAGTCCATAAAATTGATTGACTATCAGTTCTTTTCTTGTTTTGAGACAATAAAATTGTTGTGGTGTGCCTTTTCTATTCTTTCATTTCAAGGATTTTTGTGTAATATCCTTTAGAGTTATATAAGGATAATAGTCTTTGCATTTCTCTTAGAAAGAGTTATTTTTTTCTCGTCTAGCTTAAGGCTTCCAAGAAGATTATTTTGCTTCAGTAAAGGCCTAGCACCTTTATTACTCTGATAACTTGAATCATTAGAAGGCTGTTGATTGCATAAATGATCATAATTATTAAACTGGTTTCAGCTCGGCTTGCATTTTCTACGATGAACTCAACAACAAGCCGGTAGAAGATTCCCGCAGTAATCGTCAAATCATTCCGCTTAATTTCTCTGCTGATAAAATTTAGTTTATGATAAAACTGGTTTACTCTTTTCCTTTTATATGTCAATTTCTTTATTCAAATTTGATAGCAATTTAAAACTGAATTTCAGTCAGTAGCAGAGTAAAAATTGTTTTTCAATTGTAATACATTTCATGTCAATATGTGTTGCAGAAGAGTGTCATAAATCAAATTTGAAAAAAAAAAGTCTGTGGAAGAAAGGGAGGAACAAGAAAATTAGTATATAAACGACGGTTTCCTTTCTTTTTTTACCAGCGTTCAGAAAAAATTCTCCCTATGCTTTGTCTTTGCATTTGCTTGGCATGCAATTTTGTTGCATTTTTCTTGCAATAATAGTTACAATTTCTAGTCACTTGGTAAATATTCTGGTTTTTCGAGTGCAACTATGTTATCTTCAGGAACTTTATTAAATTGTGTCAGGTTGTTCGATGAGAGAGAATTTTTGTTCTTCATATTTCAATTTTTCATTTGCCCTAAATTCCTTAGATATCTTACTAGTTCTGAAGTTTGGATGAATTGAGAAATACGAGAAGTTATACATTTGTCATTTTTGAAAATAATCTTTGAATTTACTACTTAGTAAGATATATAATGGATTTGTTGCAAATAAAGAATTGAATTAAATCGTATTACTTGATAAAGGCAGATTAATGATGGTCTCCCAGTAGAACCACTTTATCTTTTTGAGGAATATAAATTACATTTCTTAGAAATGTTCCGTTTAGATGCTTGCATTATGCCGGATACTGATTCTTCAGGACGAAGTAGAAGAATTTCACATCACGATGAATTATTATACGAAGAGTGGGCAACTTTATCTGTTAACCGTTATTTTATTTTAACTTCATGTCATTTTTTTTTTTTTTTTTTTTTGTGATTTGTTTAATATCATATATGCTTATCGCTTTTCATATCGTTATATTTCTTCCCGTGCTGTCGCTAAAATTGGTTTAATCAATTATTTATGATAACAATGCGAGGTTATTATTGGTTTTCATTCCAGGTGCTATTCGAAAGAAACGAGAAGATATGCATATATTATATAATTCATTATCAGAATTGCTATTGATGTCCTGCGATCTTTCATAAAGTTCCTTATCATCTTTTTCAGTCTTTCATACTTTCCCGCTCTGTCTTTTTTTTTTTTAATTTCGGGTTATCAGCACTGCAAATCTGAGATCAATAGCACCAAAGAGCCCACAAGATGGATTGTGACGCCGAATTCAATGCATTAGTTTCCACGTATCAAAGTGTTGTGCATGACATGAAAGTATGTTTCATTTTCTTTAGTATTCTGACAGTCTTTCATTTCGAATGCTCATGAGATGAAAATAGATGTGTAAAATTTATTTTTTAAAAATGAAGAATGAGAATAAGTTACGCGTTGTATATATTAGTATTCAGGATAAGAAATGGAGAACTCTTTAATAAGCTCTCAA
Organism: Onchocerca lupi; assembly: GCA_028564675.1. Lineage (NCBI taxonomy): Eukaryota > Metazoa > Nematoda > Chromadorea > Rhabditida > Onchocercidae > Onchocerca > Onchocerca lupi. The sequence goes on along the minus strand of JAOVVO010000021.1, from coordinate 130,206 downwards.
AGATTGGAAATTAACTAATTTTATAAGCGGAAAAATGCATGGCCCAGATTGAAATGCTATCTCATGAAATCTTTGCTCCACAATTATAATACAAATCCAGATACTGAGGTTATCTATGATATTTCATTCACTCGTTGATCAGAAATTTCTTATGCTCGGCGACTTTTTTTTTTTTATAGTTGACGTACCCCGCGTGGGAAAATGTCGCTCAGAAAGCTCTCAAGCTTGCGTCACAAATAAAATCAACGTTGATTTGTATGAATGCTTTCATTGATGCTATACAAACTGTTGGTGATGTTGCCAATAATTTGAAAGGTATTTTTAATGGTTTCTGTTTTAGTGCAACTTTCCGCTTGCATCTTATCTTTATCGTTACAAATGTTAATGAATTGGTACTGACATTTCATTCTGTGATTTCGGTAATTCAAATCGATATCATATCTGAACCCGTTTTTCTACAGTACTTATGCCACTTTTGGAGCTTTAGTCATGAAAATGAATTCTCCGCGAAAGAAAAGGACCTTGAAAAATAATTTTTATATGTTTCGAAATCACCAAAGAATGAAAAATTCTACTTTCTGAGTCAATTTCTTTTAAGTAAGTTGAACTGTAAATTCGCCTGCGAAAATTATTTTTGCAAATGATTGTCTTCAAGTGCAATCGATTTGTAGTTCACTGTAATTACTGAATATGCAACTAAGCCACTGCTTATTGCCACTGAAATTTCCTAGTCCTTTTGTTTTGTTTTGTCGTCCATTTTCTTTTATTCCGTCTCATTATAAATCTTACTTGTTCGCTTTTTATTCTATTTCTTTTGAATATATTTGCTGTTTGTTTTCGCAAATTTTCATTTGATCAGAACAGTTAATTCATCTTCAAATTCTCTGCACTGAATGACCTATGAAATTTTGGTGATTTGGGTAAATTAAAAGATAAATTCAGAGGAGGTAATGAAATGTTTTTAGGTGCCACTCGAGATATTGGTGCATGTCTTACACGTGTTTGCATGAGACAGCGATCCATCGAAAACCATTTGCGTGGTTTTGTAGATTCGCTAACTGATGATTTGGCCATGAACTTGCAGAATAAAGGTACTCATTGGAAACAACGAACTATGGAAATGGATCGAAATGCTAACAAATTTTGTCGAAAGGTGAATTGTAAGGTATCTTGCCGTATATTCCAAGATATCCTTTCTTATATTACCGTTCATTCCTGTTTATTTAACTAGATAAATATACCAGATTTCAAAGTTCAGCTCCTTGAAATTCTTGAATTAAGCACTTCAAAATTGATTCATCTGCATTTTTCTGGCTGATTAACAAGAATGACCCGACTTCTATTTATTTATTCACAATTTTTAAGAGGCTGTATTTTCAATTACCCTCGACAAAGGAATTTAGACTGGGTTTTTTTAAGCTCAAAAACGGAACTTTTTATAAACACGCTCATTAACTATATTGCCAGTAGATTGACTGGTAGAGTTCTCAGAAGATAAAATTTTATAGCTGTGACAGCTTTTGTTAGGCTGTATGTCTAGGCCATGCTGTGGTTCTTTTTCTTGAAAATAAGAATTGCCTTCTTTGAAAAATAAAGTCAGTTTAGGAGATATATCTTCTAATATTGATTTTCTTAGAAATGATGATTTCAGTTGGTCGATACTATTTTTTGATGAGTAATAAGTGTATATCTTTTTTGGAAATAAATAATATATATTTTATTTTCGTCATAGATTCGTTCACGTAAAGGTGGCATAGATTTAAGTGCCGTGAATGAGCAACGTCGTATTTCTCAAGCCTTGCTAACCGAACAACGAAATCAGATGTCATTTTTTGTCACAGCTTTGCTTCCTGTTCTCGTAAGTACTTTACCAAAACATACTTCATCATCTCTCAATCTTATCAAATCATATTTTTTATTCAGTCTTTTCGTTATCTCGTGTTCTGAAATAAGATGGGGTCAATTGATGTCCTATCGATTTTCTAAAGATTATTTCATCATTCTTAGTATTCTTTCTGGTTAACAGTGCTATAGTTTGAATTATTATACTTCATTTGAAATGTCAGTACATTGTAAGATATATTCTAAGCATTGAAGAAACTTCTTTGTATTGATGGAATATTTAAGAGTGGTGCCTCTCAAACAACTGTAAGTGTTTGTTTCTACTGAGATTTCTGTAATGTTAATTTCTTGAAATTCGGTATTATTGATCATATTGATTATAAATTATCAGGTCACAAAAAAATCAGTTTTGTTTTCGTATTTCAGAACAGTCAGTTGGGTCTTTTAGACGAAAGCAGTCATCTTCGGCAAGTGACAGATCATTTAAATGTCACAGTTCGATCTGGCAAGGCCACAGCAATCATTGAAACTATTTTAAATGACATACATCAAGGATCAGATAATTCGTGGCGTAGTTGTTTGTCCAACAATGCCAATCGATCCTTTTGCATTTATAGTGGTGATGACATCTCAATCAGAGCACCATCGCCAACACCCAGTACATGTACATGGCCAACTGCCGTGACTGGTAAGGCTTTTTTAGATCTAAAATGGAAAAAAGGTTAAACTATGCTTGTTGCCGAATTAATCTGTTTGACTTAGCTACTCCTTGAATTGCCATATATATTTTATGATTTCAGTAGGCAAAACGTGCTAAAGTCTTTGACTTACCCAAAGATCCGAATATATATACATTCGGCTGTGAAGTTATTGCCGCAAATCATTTTAATTTATTTATGCATTTTTGAGGTAAATCTCAATTTGACAATTTGATATTTCGAAAATATCAGGAATTATGTATCAAAATCTCTGTTATAAATCTAAAATAAATTATCCTTCTGAGGCACGTACCATGCATCTTCTTTCAAGTTTCAGGTTTCGCATCCGATGTGAATTCATCATCATCAATACGGGCCCATACGATATCAGTAGTAGAACAGCCACGACGTACCCTGCTTAATTCTCGAACTTACACGCCTCCATCTCCATTACAACCATTAGAATTTGCACTAAAAAAACCGCCTCTACCCAAAAGAATTATCTCTTCCTCCAATTCCACCATTTCCGTTATTCCAGATTTCCATGGATCATCATCTTTTGGAATTGATAAGGTTATATAAAAAAAATTTTTATCACATGATTTCTTACTTTCTGATATACAGAATATTTTTGAAGAATTTAGCATCTATGATTAATTTCAGGATTGTTGAAGCTGTCAGTTATATCAAAAGTGATTTGATAAAATTAAATAAAAACCGCTGTTCTTCAATTTTTTTTACTCTTCGATGGTCTTCCTTGTTTTGTTATATTAAAAATTTATATTGATATTTTTTCTCCTCATCCTTCTGATATTTTTATCAGTAAAATAAACAAATCGAATTTGAATAATTGATGATCTTTTTAGCCCTTTCATCATAAAGGAACTCTGATATCATCTTCATCGGCAGATGTATCAAAAGAATCAATGTTAAGGCGATCAGGAAGACCATTGAGTTTTGCATGCGAAGATGTAATAGCGCATCCAAACGGGACATCTACTCTAACTCATAATGGTCATGTGAATAATGACTCTTGTTCAGAAAATGATGGTTAATTTTTATTTATTGTTGATTGAAAAATTCAGCTTTTGAATAGAAAGATCAATGACTTGCAGCGGCGAGAGCAAAATTGACCACGGTCGAATTATTTTATAAATTTCATATGTCAATAATTTATTTAATTTTATAGGTTTCAGTTCTATAGATTTCAATTTCAATAACTTATTTAATTTTGTAGATTTCAATAATTTATTTAAATTATTTTTTAAATTTTTTTGATGACATCTATTTTGCGAAGCATAATATCTATGATCATGGATCCAAAATATTTCCATTTCCAAATTGTTTACATAATGTATGGAAATGTGAATGAAACTTATCACTTTATACATCTTTTCTTTTGTTTAAATGTGGCTTATACCGTGATTGCTTATCGGAAGTATTTTTTTTTTTTTGCTTTTCCAGCAAGAGATCAAGCAAAAGTAAATGCATCATTGATTGCGGAAACTATTGAGCAGATCGACAAGCTTGGCTCGGAGCTTGATTCCTATTGTAACACAACGTCCGTTTCTATGACACATCAAACAGTTCGCCTTCGTTCGGGTAATTTTCATTATTTTAAATAAATCAAATCCATATATGTATTTTTTTTCCGATTTTATCACTGTTTAATGTTTTAGAGAATTGTAGATAAACCTAATTTAGGTAGCTGTAAACCACCACCACCACCAGAACGTCGCAATTCGACAATCACTGCAGCAACACCAACAGCTCCATCAGTCGCCGAGATACGAGCCGCTGGCGGTACCACAGGTTCATCTGATTATGCATCATCAATTGCTTCATCTAGTGAATTTGGCCGTGATCAATTCTCGATGCGATATGTTTAATGGTGCGTTATTGTTGTAATAGTTGTATTGATAACTTTCTTACCAAAGTTATTATCTTAATTGTCAAGAATCTATTTGGGAAACATGGAATTTAAAATCATTTCAAAAGAGAGAAGAAAGAGAAGTTTTTCATGACCAAAATGGAAAATTTTTTTAGATGGGAATATATTTTTGAAAATTCTAAGATCTGTCCTGAAAAGCGTATTACCGCATTCTGTTCGACGAGTAGATGATCTGTTATTTTTCAAACGTGTCAAAATTTGCTTTCTTTTTTTCATATATTTATCATCCTTATTGCCATGTGAACAAAAGCAAGCCTCTTCTTGTTTCAAATTTTTTATGGCCCTTTTGCCATGTTTTCAGGGACATGACATTGTTGAGCAGCAAACGTAGAAAACGCGCAGTGAAATGAAAATTTTAATTGGGTAAAATTCCATGTTTGTTGCGAAAAAAGAAATACAGTTAAATCATAATCATGAATGCCTCTGCTACTAGATGATTATTTTTATAGAAAAATGAAATATAGAGTTTTGTACAGTTTGAAGATAAAATTATGCCTTTAGCTAAAGGTTGATTTTGTGGGATTTTTGAAACTCGTCACAAGCGTCTGGAATTTTTCATAACGTCTGGAATTTTTCATAACGTCTGGAATTTTTCATATTTTTCAATACTCATCGTTGTTTGTCGCCACTGGACTTTCAAATTATTCATTCATTTTCTTTTGTATTATATTTTTATTATTTTACGGGAAAAGATGTGTCTCACGTTTGTCTATCCCAAAGTTTGCTTATTTGTAGGCCATGGGTTTTCTTTCTTGTGATGTATTTGTAACATTCACAGGATTATTCCATTCTTCTTACCTCTTTGTCTTATTCGATTTTTTTGTACATACATGTTATAGGATACGATTTCCTTTGCTTCTAACTAATTTTATTATTGGCGATAAATAGGAAACTACGCTATGCTGTCTCATGTAGATTGCAATAATTGCTATCATCATTTAGGACTGTTTAAGGTAACTACTCTACTCCGTTGTACTGGATGACTAAATGTTCTCGTAATCTTTATTTGGGGCGCAATAAATATAGGAAAGACAGTACATAATTACCGATGTCAAACAACCAATAACATAGTCATTACAATTAACATAGGCCAAATACTTAGACACTTAGACAAAGAAACAGAAAAAACATGACGGATTAAAAATGGAAAAGTCCTAAAATTGAAACTGTTGTATTTAACATCTTTATCATTACTTTTTGATACTGAAGATATCCCAGATGCTAATGAAATAAAATACTAATCCATAAATACAAATACTTACAAGTTCCGATTAAGAGCTGACGTCTGCATGAATAAATTAAATATCCGAAAAAGCGATTCTTTCCTAGACATATTTTTCTTCTCATACAATTCATTTCAAAAATATCGACAAAATTTCAGATTTTTGTGGCAGGATTGGTTCAAATTTTGCGAAAACTGTTTTCTAAATCTTAGATTACTTTATTTCGTTGGGGAATCTCGAAAATAACCAAAATTCAAACGAAGTTGTTCCAAGAAAATGAATGTAAGAATAGTTTGTGGAGCCAATCGAACCCATGCCGGTATAAAGCCCTGCAAAACAGTCTCATATTGAATTATTCAATCTTTACAAACTTATGTATTAGAAACCTAAAAATAAAGTGGATCCCTAAATGATCACGATCTCAAAAGAATACAACAGAAAAAACGAATGATCCACCTTAAAAAAGCCAGCTGGTCCAAGTTTCGCAGTATATAAGAAACAAGACAAGATACCCTGCAAATATCCACCGTTTCATTTTCACTTTAAATTTGAAATACTTATTTTAGAAAAATTATTAAAGTACTTTATTTAATAATTCAAGAAAGAATTACTAAAGCACTCGATTATTATTATCCCTAAACTCGAGAGAGTTTTAGTACTATGTATTATTACATGTTACTGGTTTAAAGCCATGTAACGAGTCAGGCCTCTTCATTTATTTCGTAATAATGGAGGAACCTGATTTAAGTGGAATACCAAACAATCAAAAAAAAAAAAAAAAAAAAAAAATTTACGCTGAATTGGCCCGGTTTTGCATTCATCATACGTGTTTTCATAACATCTAGTGGCTGAGTTAAAACTGTTGCAATCGACGCCAAAAACAAAAATTTTTTATTCGCTTTGTGCGAGTTGTGATAAATATAAGTGAAATAGCATTAAAGAAAGAAAATAATTTTTTCTCATGATTTAGCATTCTTCTTCATAATTTAAAATAATTTAATTATAAAGAAATAATATATGGTACCGCAGCAAATGAAGATCCGAAATGAGTCGTTGGAGAATCTCTGAAGTAACCCGTTGCTATAGCGATTTGCTTGATTTGATCATAGAACGACAATTGACCAATGGTCATGAAAACAGCTCTGGATGTTGCCATTGCGGCTCCATTGAAAAGTTTAGTGATGCCTTCTTCACGCATCACTCGAAATAACCCATCAAATGCGTGTTTATAATTTCGGCGTTCTGCTGGCGATAACTAAAAACAGATAATATAAATAAACTTTCAAACCAATGTCTAACTAATTAGTCAATATTATCTTTTGGTCTTACAATTGCGAAAGGTTTCAATATGCTACGTTCAGTGTTAGACTATATAAATTCATAATGCTCAAACATATTGACGCTTAATTTTTTGATGGTTTTATTTTAAAATAAAGTCATATATATATTAGAATGATATTTGTAAGAGTCCATCAAGAAGTAGGAGTAAAATTGTAAAGCTTTTTTATTTTTGCCATTCTTTAAAAAAAAAAAAAATCTTTTTTGTACTCGTAAATTCCTGCAGAATTAGAATTTGTGATGAAATAGTGAAATCAAAAGATCTTACAGCATTCTAATGTACCAAAAAAAAAAAAAAAAAGAAAAAAAAAATGAACAATGGATACCTTCATATCATTTTGCATGCGCACATTAATCATATCTCCAGGAGTACCAACGAAACCTCCACACGCTCCGCTTATCCCAGCCATCGCAGCTTTCTGATAGAAAGGAATAGTAGTTGAATCTACAATGCGTCTGAATCGAGCATTTTAAAACAAAGACATTTACTGCACTTTAAAAATAAGTATGAATAAACAATTGAAAATAGGAAGCGTAATTTCAGCAACATAAAGTTATAAATCATCCAGCTATTTTACGCAATATAAAATAGTATGATTTAGTTAGTTCGATTATTCAAGTCATACATTCCCTATGATCTAGGAAAATTCCGAAATTCCAAACTATTTCCAAGAATTGTATTCGATAACGATATGGAATATTTATTATGTTATTATACACTAATATTTCTTAATATTACACATCATCACCAGACAATTTTTGCATTCAAAATAGCACATTTTCCAACGATAATCATATTTAGCAGCATAAAAACGGCTGCTAAACTAATTCTCTTCAGATTTATTCTTTAAATAAGCTCGTATATTTCTATCTATAAGTATCCTTATTGAAAACCGACAAACCTCCAGGAAACTGCTTCTTCAATTCTTCGTACATACCAAAACGTGTCAAAGAATATGTCATCTGAAAAACATGAAATATGATGGCAATCTGTCAAACTACGTATTCCGCTGTTATAATCATTGGATACATTCAATTTTATCGTTAAGGTAAGACTGCTTTTTCACCAACCAATCTTACCTTAGGGATAAAATTGAAAATCTCTTATCCTAACGAGCATACAAAATCTCTTCTTTTAAATGATCTTTGAAAAATCTCTCATGACCACACATTTTCTGTGTGAATTCTTAAAAGCCACATAATTATGATAACTACTGCTACATTTTCCATGACTGGTACTGAAGCAAAATTATCAGAATGGCTAATAAATTAGTACAAATAAAAGATGTTTGTATCATGCCTGTCTTAATAGAGAAGCTGAAATGCCGTTATAGAGACCTCGAATGCCATCGCTTCGAATGATTTTCATAGTCATTTCAAGAATACCAACCTTACCATGCTGTTGAGTTTGCAAATGTACCTAAAAAATGTTATTAATCAATGATGGCAGCCTTCATAAATGCTATAATACTTGACTAACCTTAAGTAAATCAAGTGGATGCGTGCACATCGCTGCACCTGCAGATGCTGTACCACCGAAATACCATCGGCTGACACGTTGTTCTTTGGGTTGAGCTGACATTATCCCGAGTACCTGTAATATTCACTGAAGACATGAACGACGCTAGATAGAATAATTAATCCGATCAAGCAACAGTGCTCATTCCAACCAACCACATATCTCCTGGGAAACGATTGAGGAGTTGCCTGACCTCTCAGAAACCTTCATCCGAATTGACCTTTGCCAACAGTTCATCGACCAGGAACGATGAATTTCCCTTACAATGGCTATTTCTGTTTCTATTAAGATAATCTACTCTTCTTGTCTTTCTTCGAACATATGTGCATGCTACTCAGAGAGAGAGGAATGGCGCGATGCTCGCTTCGTCGATTGATCGCTTTAGCCGAATGACCTTTCTCGAGAGAAAACTGCTGCGCACTCTACTTGCTTTACCCTTCTGTTTGCACACATACGTGTATGCGTGCACATAGCGTGCATCGTGCACTTAACATGCACTTTGCTATCTGTCGCACCTCTCAGTACTCTCCAGCTCCCCACTAACATTCAGTGCCAGTATTGACCATCATCATGGGGATAATTGATATTCGCATATATTATTTATAACTATTGTTCTTATTAATTAATTCAAATTTAAGCTTTCGAGTCAAATTAAAAATTGTGGACATTTTCGAAATACGAAACTTTACGCTTCAAGCGCAAGTCAAGCGTCAAACGCAAGCGCAGAACAAACACTCATAAACTAAGCTTGTCTGTCACTGTTATATACGTTTCTTCTTTCTCATCCCATTTCCCAACCGTTATAGGCTAGAGCGTATCCGAAAGATTCGATAATTTGCATATGAAAATACCATTTATTTATTTTCGGAAGAGAGAAGAGAAGACGAGAGGGACCGTTGAGACTGTTATAATTTCAATAGTTAATCAATAATCCTCAATGGTGTACTTTCAGCGTTATTCTCGAATACCTTCGAGGCATTGATATATTGTTCTGTCAAAATTCAATAGATCGATAATGGCGTCGTCATTCCTTCCATTTCAACCGACGGAGATGAAAATTTATTTAAAATGTTTCTTTGCCTTTCATATTTCTAGATTTCGATTATTTCCTATAATACTATTACGATTAACTGCTATAATTAATTATTGATGATTAATAAATAATTTAGGAGATGATTAATAAATAATTTGAAAATTCATCTCGATTATGGCTACGGACTGGAAGTCTTCAAATCGTGATTATGATCTTCTACGCAATAGTATGGTAAGATTTTATACCACACATTCATCTAGAAGGTATCTGCAAAAATTAGTTCAAATTTTAAAACTTAACACCCGCCGTCATTTCATTCATTCTCTTCGATTTGTGAATTTTGAGAATGTGTTGCGCGTTTTTATTTTCAAATACTCTGAACCAGTCGTATCGCGCGGTTATTTCAAAAGTGTTTATCCGTGCTATCTTGGCGGTTAAATGCGCTCTTTTTGTTGACGTATTTCTTCTTCGATTTTTTTATGGGAACTTGCGAATATTCAAAATGGTTTATGTATGCTTTGCAATAAGATTCTCAGTATCAACCAACATTTGAGATGTGTATGTGTCTGTTCACATATACCTGTGCAGTGCATGCAGTGTGTGCAACTCGTTTGTGGTCCTTGACGATGACAGCGCTCTACCAGTTGACAATCAGTCTCAAGCACTGTGTCATTTCTGAGCTGCGCTCATCACTCTATTATAATTTGCATAGAAATTCAATTATTATATAAATTTTGATTTTTGAATAAGCTAACAAAGAGCCTTTGTCATGAAATCTTCAAATCCTTTTACAATAGTATTTATAAATAATTGTCAGTAATGTTTACTATTGTACGACGATACCGATGGTTATGGAATTGTAGTTTAAAAAATTTATGTTTTTTCAGATTACGAAATAAAGATGCCTCATTGAATGCCAGGAAAGTATATAACATTCTGTCCCAAATGACAATTCGAGGTTGATCAAGATCGAATCTTCAAAGAAACAATAGTCGAATTTAGGTTTTTCTTTAAGCGATTTATTTTCCCACTAATATTTTTTAATCAGATGGCCTCGACTATTTTTTTGGAAGTCATATTTTATAACTATTATGCTGCAGGGAACAGTGCTTTATCTTCTAGAAACTTCTTGAGTTTCCTTAAATTGACTAGTATCATTTATTTTCAAATCATTCCACTTAAGTTCTTGTTGGATTGTCGGTAATATCTGAAGTGATACATATTAGTTTTAATGGGACTTTTTCAAAAATATGTACATATGCCTTCAAAAACCGTAACTATATGATGAATAAAGAATGATCCATAATTCTTAACCTATGTTTGAAAATACTCATTTCGGGAGTATTCATTAGGGTTAAAAATTACTACTTGTATTTTTATTTATTTTAGAAATATGGGTAATACAGGACATAGGGCAAAGAAGGCAGTATTAATTGGTTCTTTAGTCTTACTTCTTATTGCTTTGGGTGTATCTGTCGTTTCCGTTCTATCGCCCTCATGGCAGGTGGTCGACATACGCGAATTCCGTGCGCAACATCATGTAAAAGCTTTTATTATTTTACTTATTTTCTCTTATTTCTTCTCTCTCTCTTTTTTTTTCTATCTCTTTTATTATTTTTTCGTTCATAATAATAGGGTTGTATTTGCAGCATGGTTTATGGCAAGACTGTACTCGCCCACACTATCATTCATATGGAATAAGCAGTAAAGAGTACAAGGAAATGCAACATACTCCTCTCTCCTGCACATATAAATTTGATCACAGTGCTCGGGAGATTATTGATGAAAATCTGCTAGATGTGAGTCAAAATAGTGCTGCTGGTGAAGCCGAATATCATCAGTTCTTTGGTAATTTCATTTTTTACATCCTTTCAATGTGAGTAAAGATTAGTGTAGAAATCATTGAACACATTAATATTGTCATTAACTCTATACTCATTATATTGTAGGATGGCAAAAAGCTGTGTTGATTTGTTTCGCTGTAGTTTTTGCAGTCAACGGACTGGCGCTGTTGTGTGGCATTTGTGCACCATGCAGTAATCCCATTGCTGTTTTTTTTACTGTTCTCATTTTTATCGCATGTTCGTTATTTTTCAGTTTCTCATCTTATTTAGTTTCAAATCATCGAGTACGGAGGATATTTTGAAAATTATCGTCATGAACGTGATACTATACAGAAGATCTGTATAAGGCCACATGCAATATTAAAATTATATCAAATCAAAGGATAATCTGAACTGAATGTTCGGATTATTCTGGATGTTTTTAATCCATAGAATCATAAAAAACTTTAGATTACTTACTATTTTAGTATTGTTTTCTATCATTGGAAATGCAATATTCTTCTTTGCTGCTCATCGAGTCGATAGTCGATTTGTTCATGGACTTGTTGGCACCTATGAGGTCAGTATCAACATTGCTTCAATTTCAGAAATTGATGAAAAGAACACTCAATCGTGTTATTTTGATTCGAAACTCACTGCACTGTGTTTCATGCGTTGCAATTTGTTTTTTCTATTTATTAATAAAAGTACAGTTGAAATTTTTATTCTCTCGAATTTGAATTTCGCAAAACTAAACGAATTTTGGAATGACTTTAATTTTTAGCAAGAAATTGGTTCTGCTTTCTATTTATCGTTAGCGTCGACATCTTTACTGTTGTTTTCATTTCTTCTGGCATTGGTATCAACATATTACTTAATTCAAGATGCAAACAAACCAAATGATGAATTAATTTCACCAGTGATGCGCGAATTGGTACCATTATACAACTCTACCAGACACACTGCCATTTAATTTTATTATTTCGTTATTTGGATCTCGTTTTAATTAGAGATATTGTTTATTGAGTTCATTTTGAATTATTGAATTGAAACAAATAAATCAAAAAAAAAATCAACACTGTTTTGTCCTTATATCTATTTCACGCCAAATAGGAGGATGAGATGTGTTTAGATAAACTCCCAGTGATTCTACATGATGAATTCTGATGATAATCAATTACAGATATTGCTACATTGCTCAGATTTTCAATAAAGTGGTCTTATTAAATGAATATCATGCGAAAAAAAGATGAAACACGACAAGTAATTATCATAGTCAATAGTTGCCAACACGATATTGTGATTTAAATGCTTCCATTGTTTCCGAGGACATCCTAAAATCTCATTGCAAGCAGTGTTTTCGTTAAAGTAAAGAAATTATGAAAAAGCCATGATTTAATGGTTTTTGCTTATGTGAAGTTTTTCCTGGTAATATTTCCGCTTGCCTTGCATCCGGATACACCATAATGGCTGACATGTTCGCCAAAATAGTATAAATGATCTTCAATGGTGTAGTGGCGGTAATAACCATCGCTGTAAAAGTAGAATCTCCAACAAAATTCTTCACGAAAAATTGGAAAATGAAAATTTTTTTTCGATATAAAAAGTAAGTAGGCAAAAGATGAAGACCTGCAAGTTTGGTCCTCATTTTGTGGTTGACCCAGACAAATTCTGAATGGCGAAGTTTCGGTCATATTTTCGGGATACCAGATCTCAAGTCCGTGATGATAAGGTCCGAAGCTGAACCGTGAGCTGCATGCAAATGTTCGTATATTGATTAAACAACTTGGGAGATGCGGTACCTTAAATTGTTGCTTGGTTTTCTCGAAAATTTTTCTACTTTCAAAACTTGAAAAAACACAAAAAATGTTATTTGAATCGTTTTTGATGGTTTTGTTGATTCAATTTGCCTATGACATCGTCTCGATTGTTGTTTTATTCTTTACATATACATATATATTGATAAATGCATGTAGAAATAAGACTTTAATGTCCTGAAATATAAAGCGTAGAGCATAAAATGCAATGTAAAGCTGATTATAACAGAATTATTCATTATCATTGAAAAGATAACATTTGAGATGAAAACTTACCAGATCTCCCCGATGTACGACGCGGAAGCTAACAGGTACCAATATATCGTGAGCATAGGCATAGTCTCGATTGCCTGTTCGGGGTTCACCAAATGTTATAAGACGAATATCTACGCTATCTATGCCTCTCGAAGCATAAAAATATGCAAAGTGACTGCTGGCCAAGGATGCAAGCGAACCGCCAAGCGAATGTCCCGTAAATATTATCGGCCGAGTATTGTTTGTCTAGAAAATATTATCGCCCAAATGAACTATTATCCATATTGTCTTCACTCATTTGCATGCTAAAAAACTCAAAAACAGATTTCAGATTCTTCAAATTCACCTCCAATGTTCTTCTCAGCAAATGCCACATATCCTTCCAAACAGATTTGAATGCTGCATTGAAATAACGTTGTACCGAACCACCTGCAATGAATTCCGCTTTTGGCTCTGCCATACCAGCCAAAATTTCAGCAATAAGTTGAAGTCTGGAATGTGTGCCACCAAATGCAATGACGATATACATGGGAGATACTGATATATAGTACAAACACTGAAATTTACCAGTTTATCTACTATTAACTTTATTCACGCAAAACAAAGGCAAGAGGACATTTGCTTAAGTGATCTGATTGTTAGGCATATATTACATTTGAATTGTAAAATGAAATTAACGCTGAAAAAAATCAAAAAAAAAAAAAAAAAAAAATTGGGACAAAAAGATTTAAAATGTTGGAAATGGCAGAAAAGTGTTCTTACTGATAGAAATATTCAGAAAATTTTCACCTCATCATGAAAATGATCACACGATACGTTGCCTTGCCGTAGAATATAAGTTCCATAATATTTTGCCAGACACTTCGATGGGTCTCTAGAGTACGCTGCAGCTGCATGCTCAAATGCAAAACGAGCAAATTCTGGATCATATTCTTGAGAAGCAATGGCAAACTGCAGTTGCAAGAGTGATAAGAAAAAAGTTGTCAACAAACTAGAACACATCACATTCCTCAACTATTTTTTTCAATCATTTCTGCTATAATTGAAATATCCCTGAAAAATATTTCAGTTTGAATTACTGCCATTGAAAGTTTTTTAAATGTGATTAACAAAAAACTGTATCCAATCTCTGAATTACTGTAGGCCAAATGGATCTTCTGGCAAAATATCGCTTATCAAAAATATTTTTTAACAAAGTTACTTAAATTTCCAATCATTTAAGTCCCATTAATCCATTCAATGGCTAGCAAACAGGTGACCTGATTTATGAGTTGTCCAAATTTAATCCTCCACCAAGACAACTGTGATGATTAACAGAAATAGCGAGAAAGAGCAGACATCTTCGCCATCGATCATTTCGATCATTGATCTATCAATGAAGAGGCATAAAGTGTTCAAGTAAGCATCTTATTGTTTTGTTGTGCCTGGAACGATGTAACTTCGGCACACATTGTGTTTACTGTCTCGCCAAATGCTGCTATGAATTGCGATGTATCTTGTCCCAGCAGTATCATTTGCGAAGTAACGATAGCGATAATCGCAATAATTCATTCGGAACCGTCTCGTTCCATCCATTTATCAAACATTAGAACGCTCACAAATATTCTTATCAATAGCTCATCTTTATCACTCCTTTCGTTGGCAATTTAAAAGTCCAAAGTTTAGGAAGTAATCTTTCGAAACTTTATCAAATTTATCATACTTATCATTTACTTCGCTTATGCTTTCTTTTTTTATATGCTTCATTACATTATTCATCACAACTTCGCACACTTTCATATCATCTGTCTTGCACCACTACAAAAGACATCAAAGTTCATTACAGCGTAAAGAAAAATCGAAGATATCAACTATAAGACATACCCAATCAATAATAAAAGCAAAGTGTGAAAAGTAGCACAGTTGTGATTGCCACTTGCAAATTTATGAAACTGAATCTTAAATTTATGAATTTCTGAATTTAAGAAGAGCCTTAAATTTGTAAAAAAAAAAAACTTAAATTTATGAAACTAAAGAAAAAAAAATCTGAACTGGATCTTTTCACGTATATGAAAGAAAAAAAATTAAGCAGATGATAATTATTGAAGGAGACGAGAGAAAGGAGTGAGAAACGAAATTATTGCAATTAAGTAAAAATTAGTTTTTAAATAGAAGTAATGAAACAATTTCAGATATTCGGTTAGTGAGTGAATAATTCCTTTTCGGAAACAGACACTCATAAATGTGACGAATATCTAATCGTACAGCAAATTAATGAAAATATGAACAAAAATAGGCTTTCGCATAAAAATATTCGATATTCAGAAAAACTTGCTCACTTAGCAAGGAATTAAAATCTTCCATTTTGGAACGAAAGTGACAAACTCATTCTGATTTTCGATCCTTACGTATAGATTCGAATTCTAGCATTCTTCTTCCTATTGCTTGTCCAAAAAATACAGTATGGTAGATGTAAAATGAATGCTTCTTATGTATTCAAAATATTTACATACAAAAGATCAAAGTAAAAAAGAAGGACCTGAACTAGACAAAATCAAACATCAAATTACTGATTGAAACAAAGGATCCATGAATCCGTCAGAATGCTAAACTCACAGAGGACGTATTAATTCTGCCACTAAGTTCACACTAAGATTTTCCATCTTTTTCTTCACAGATTACGATTTCACAATGGGGTGATAGCGACTAGAAAATTTAAAATCACATTAGTAAGATGTGAGTTGCTAGTTAGTTCTTCTTGGCAAAACAAGTGTCGGTCAATTTAATCAGGAAAAAAGAAGAGATCGAAATAATTTCATTCGACAAATTCTATTTTGGAATGCTGATTTTAAATTAAACAATCACGGATTTTCGAAAATAAGACTTATTTCAATTTTCAAAACATTACATCATAATGATGACTATTATACTCTCATTTCCGCTCATGTTATATCAAAAGATTAAATTAGAAGGTTCCTGTAATCAATTTTATTGATGATGTCTATCATTTTTATTTTTCCCCTTTTTTAGTCATCCTAGAAAATTGCTCTTCTTATTATCGCTTTTCCTTACAAAACAGCCTGGACCATTGTTGCGTGAAAAACACACAAAAGCTTTTCTATTTGCTAGCAAGCTTCTGAAGCAGCAGTTTAATATTTTTCGAGAAACAAAAGAATAATAATAGCCTTGGGAACATAACATATTTCATAAGCATGGAATCATTTAATTAGTTATTATCCTTATGTTGCTAGTAACTTCGTTCTTCCTTTCATCCAGCTAATTTATTGAAATTGGGTCTTTCACATCATGGAGACAGACGTAGAGCTTCTAATAATTTATGCTTCAGATGCACATCTGCATAGAATCGCGAAGGCAAAAAAATAATCCAAATATTCTTCAAAATTTAAACTTTCCAAAGAGAAAGGACTTAGCATTAACTAAATATTTCCTTTTCATGTAAGCAGTATTGAGCTTTCCGGAAAGAGACATTATCCAATGAATCCGAATACTCTGGCACTTTTCCTCTATCAGAGAATCATCTAAATTTCGCTTTAATGTGAACTTTCGTGATGAAATAGCATGCGTTTTCACCAGAAATATGATGCCATGCATATTTGAAATTGAAATTTCCGGTATGAGAATTTCATTTATGAAAGCTGCAAAACTGTTTTGAGATAAAAATATTGAACGTATAATACTAATATGAGAATTCAGCAGAACAAATAATTTTACAGCCTGGGGAATAATAAACCTCACTTCATCCTAAAATGCACTGCTGAGGATAATGTCAAAAGATCTTTGCTACACACATAGCTTTCGCAATTTTTCTATTCTAGCCAGAAAAATAATTTAAGCCATCCAATTGCGATGAGTCAAAATTCTCTGAACTACCAATGTTCGACTCGTCACGGATATATCATCAGTTGTCAGCGTGATGGTATTTTAGGAGCAAAAGATAAGATTTCGGCCAAAAATGAATTCTAGGAAGGAAAACGAATCATTTAGAAAATTTTTTATGAAAATGAAGATGTGAATCATGCATTAATTGGATACTAAATCTGCTTGCAGCTGCATAGCTAAATTTCGAAGAAGGAGAAGCGATGAACAATGGCAGCTTCAATATGCTTAACTTAGTAATCAACTTTGAACTCAGTACTCCAATTTCTGAATTCAGAGTATATCAAACCTGAAGAATTAGTACTATACCAGGCCAGGCGGTTGAAAACATCGCGATGAAACAGAAAGAGAGCGAAGATCTCTAGGATTTCATCCTATCATGCGGAAAGCATGAGTACAAGGATGTTGAATTTTGGAACAACTAATGGGCTCATTGACGCATAAAAGCAAGTCTTCTGCAAATGCCCCCAACGTGTTTCTTCAAGATTCCGTTAATAGTTGTCTATTGCAGTGAACAAAAATTTTTTTAGGAGTATCTCATCATATTATTCAAATTTTGGCAATAAAAAGGTCTAAAAAATACAATGAAAGTGCCAAACTTGCCGCATTATTCTCCTATATCTTCATTGAAATAACTGAACCTATTTTACACCAATGCGAACTTTTTTGATCAGGAAAAAAAAGTCTGAAAGACAAGAAAAATCACCCAAAACAACATTTGTTTGAGTAAAACTTTTGTAACACTCAAGTAAATCTACAAACTCTGTATTGTGATTACTATGCCCCAACTAATTTTTCAATTAAAAAATCTTCGACCAATAAAAACTCAAATTTTCGGGATTTCCGGTTGAGATTTCTATTCTATTCGTAGATTTCGTTGTAATCAAATCACAGATGTGCGATGGATCTATTCTGAAAATCAAAAAATTTTAAATCAAGAAAATATGTATACTCTCCATATCTTTTTCTCTTTTTTTTTTTTAAAAAAAAACCTTACCTGACCATATTGTATAAAGGATTTTTCATTCTTCCACCACTAAATTATCAATTTTTTCATTTTCAATGAACTCAATCGTCGCATATTCAAGGTTTCATGTACTTACCAAATGAGGCTCATATATTTTCAAAAATCTCAACAAATTTTGCCTAATCCTCGTTAGGCATCACAAAACAGTTATAATACTGAGATATTAGTGTGCTAATCAGGCTTACATTTGCTTTCCAGGTCACTTCTTTACCTAAAAAGAAACAATTGAAGTTCATTCTAATGCTATGCATGAAGATACTTTAAGTTCTTTCGCTAATAGCAGAATATTGGCTTGAACTTGGTAATATTATCTTCACACAATCTTAAAATTTAATAAAAGTATCAATTCTGTCTTTTCCGTGCAAGAATCTCAGTTTCCTGCATTGGCATTTGAGATTTGGTTAATCATATCCAAAGTATACAAAATAGTTGTTTTTTCTATTACGGTGATATTCCCAATTTATTTGATTTTTTTTTATATATCACCAATTAAGACGATTTGTTTTTTTTTTTTGATGTAAACAATTCCATCACTTTTTTATCTCTTGGGACAGTATCATCGATGCAATCATGCTTAGTACATTTACAGATTCTGTATACTCAAATGTAGGAAGAATATTTCCATTCAAGAGTTTCATCATCGTGATTTAAGCGTCACATTTCAGGAGCTCTAATTGGGAAGGTTAGAAAAACAATTGGAAAAGTTTGTTAAATTCTTCTTATCAGAACATTCAAAAAACTTGTAAAATTGATAGGACGCAGATTTGGATCACTCATCTCTGCCACAAAGCATAACTTCAAGAAGACAACATATTCTTTGGATGTTATAACACAAATGCTTTTTACAAAACTATTGCAATTCATCCTTCCAATCATAAAACGGTCCTTTTTTTTATTCAGATATTCAGAGATTTTTTCCGAATTGATATTTAGGATGGAGAGCCAATAACTGCAACAACAAATTTTTTAACAAAAATATTTAACCTCATGAAAGTGAAAAATCCGTACTGAACTTCTCAGGTTGGATATCATTCCGATGCTTGCTTATTAACATGTGAATAGAACGCTATTCTACTCTCCGAAAAATTTCTGGCATCAGCCGTGTAAAGAATCATTCGGAACTTTTTTTACTTTTGACAATATACAGCATCGTTTCCCTATTTAGGAAATCCAAAGAGTAAATGAGTAGAAATCCACGGAAACAAAAGATTGTTTACTTATTCAGCATTATATCAAACTCTATTACACGCCACTCGAAACAACTTGTAGCTCTTCAGGAAATCTAAACTTTTGAAACTGAATTCGGCTTCATGACCAAGCTTAGTTTCATCTTCCTTGGAAACAATTATGGCGATAACTTTTTACTGTAACCTATCATCACGTCAGATACTATCGCTAGGCATATGCTGAATCGAACGATCTAAAATCATTGAAACGGTTCTATTAATTTCGGTAAACTTTACTCTTCTGCAAGTTACTACTATTTTTCACTCACTTTTTCACATTTTAAAGATCAATAGAAGACAGCATTTTTTTTCGGCAGAGCTCGCTCTAATTTTGTTTCAAACATTTACTTAAATTATGCATGGCTGGATAACTGCCGTAATTCGATTGCTGAGGTAACAAAAATATGAAAAGCAAGGATGAAAGAAAAATTTGCAGAATGTTTGCAGCAGAATCCTTAGCATTAGAAGATTTCACAAAGAAATGTAGCATATAAAGGCCGCAGTGACCTAGTAGAACAATACTGTTTGATAAGGTAACTGAAGGTCAAAGTCTTGAAAACTAAAAACTAACTAAAAAAACGCAGCAATATATTTCAGTGATTGACACGTCTATTATTTGCAAGTAGATGGGCCAATTACGAAAGATTTTGAAGATTTTTCATCGGTGAATGAGAAAAGAAATGGATCTAATCATTTTACGATCATTAAAATCTAAATATTAATTATGCCATTGGCGATGACATTTCTCTTCCTTTAAATATACGATCGATTTGCTCAAAATATATAATCAATTCGACATGCCTTCTTATGTAATTTATCTTTGAACGTTTGCAGATCCATGTAGAATGACATAAAAAACTGATTTAAACTAGCTATGAAGTTTATCAAGCAGTGGAGAGATTATATGATGTGCTTATAGAATACTTAAAAACTAAATTAGCATAGGAAGTTATAGAGAAGGGAATTCGACTCAATTGAACACTTTAAACAATTTTGCTGAAGTTAGATAATCGCATTCAACAGTGGGTTTTGATCAAACTCCATGAATACTACAAATCTTATGTTTTGCCAAAATCTGCGAAAATTATACCGAGGTTTCGCTATTAAGATTTAATGATAAAAGCTATTTGTAACCTGCTGAATTGATGCACCACAGTATGAAAACTATGCATTATCTTCAACATTTAAAATTTAATGTTATTTGGAGACGTCATTCTGTGACAACTCGTCTGATTTGATAAGAAAGATTCAAAGAATTTATAAGGATTTTTCCTTCCCATTCTTTTGAATTTTTTCTGGAAGTAAATGAGAAAGTTTCTATTGTTTTGGTGAAAGTTTTTTCTGAAAAAAATTCGCACGCCATTTTGACAGAACTTTTAGATTTAAATTAAACGTAAATTCATTCTGTAACTTTCAAAGGGATAACTGAGAAGAATAAAATGATTTTATTATTGCACATGAAATTTTGGGATTCACATTAATCTACTTTCTGTTTTACTGAAAAATACATCTTCAAATTCCTCCCGCATTTGAGATCAAATAGTGGCAGTCATCTACTTGTTTATTAGGCCTTTTTCATAGATGTAGTTCTGATAAGGTGAGCTACTGCTGAAAATACAAGTAACTTCATGACAGGAGCCGTTATTTTGAATTTTTCTATAGACTTCATTTATTAGGCCCTTTCCCACAAATCTCATTCTGATGAAGTGAATTGTTGTTGAAAGTTTTTTAGACAAGTGATGTGAAGAATGGATACCATCATACTACCATGTCTTCTATTCTACTAGATTTTCAATTTAAAATTCATGCGTCATACTATTAATACAAAATTTCCTGAGTGAATTGTAGACTTGAAGCATTGTTGTATTATTTGAATAAGATGATATCAACTTTTTTGATTCAACAATTATTAATTTCAGTTCTACATTCCTATCGAATGAGTGCAATTTCCAGTGTTATCGAAAGGATTCTACGCTTAAGTTACCCATAACACAAAATACAAAGGGTGAATCGGCCAAAAATTTTCAGTCTCCATGATTCGTTCAAAATTACAATTCTTCGAAAAGAAAGAAAAAATGAAATATTTATCATGTATATTCAATATTCATGAACGTAAAAATATATAATTCATTATTTCGTTGATAAATTTAGATTTATCGACAGGAAAAAGTTTCAATCCGTTCTTTAGGCATGAATTTGAATTGCTATCCCTGTCTAGCTTCGTGATATCAAAGAGATATTGTGCTTTCGTCGACGGAGAAAACAGTTCAAGAATCACTTGTTAATGCATTTTTACATTTCTTTTTTTGAATATATTTGAAGTTAGCACTTCCTCAGATTTAATGTCGAAATTTACTGAAGACGTAAAAGAACTTCGTAAAGGGGGAGTTTCAGAAGTGTTTCATGACATGAGGTACTTTTAATATCAAAACCCATGATAGCATTATGAAATGAAGTTGAGGTCATAACACATGCTCTCTGACCTTCCCAAACTCTTCGCATTAACTGTCGGAAAATCCGAAAAATCTCATCAGATTATATAGGAATATCTAAAGGTTAAATAGTGAGATGAAGACGAAATCAAAGGATGCAATCACAATAAACAAGAGATGTTAAAAGTAAACAGCATATGACATTATTGTAAACAAGGAGTATTACAGGCCCAGTAGTGCGACAT
This sequence comes from Onchocerca lupi, assembly GCA_028564675.1. NCBI lineage: Eukaryota > Metazoa > Nematoda > Chromadorea > Rhabditida > Onchocercidae > Onchocerca > Onchocerca lupi. The sequence continues at coordinate 107,901 of JAOVVO010000021.1, read as the reverse complement.
AATTTCAAAGGGACCAATAAGTCGTAAGAATAAACATGTTTCCCGCCAAAACATTCCGATCCACCGATAAACAAAGTAGGATCAACCAGTCATAAGGCGACACGTCGGAGATCAGGAAAGGGGGAGGAGCCCGAAGGATTTAAAAGGTCAGGATATCGGAGCTGAAGTCAGTTCTTACGCCGACATAGCAATATCAATAACTGGAATCCAAAGTTTGTTGGAGCAATCAGCAATTCAGTTTTATTCAGTCTCTATAAGCGATAAAGGTAAGAATAACCCAGTGATCAATTTACTGGGATGTTCTTTATAATTGTGATGTAAACGAAGAATCACTCTCCTGTCAACCAATAAAATTCCCCTCGTTGGGATTCCCCTCCTCACACAACTTAGGAGAAACTTCCCGACACTGGCTACTTCCCTCTGTACAGTCTCGAGTACCTCAGCCTGACATTTACAACAACAAGGATGAAGTTTACATCTTGAAATTCAATCATATATATTTTGAAGCTTATGTCATGAAATTCATTCACACGTAGTATGAAGTTTACATCTTGGAATTGATTTATACGTAGATGTATATTTTACTGGTCAGAGTAAAGGTTATTGTTGTTTCAGCAATTTACTTGACAGTAATGTCTTTTAAAATTTCTGAGAATATAAGCGCTCTTTGTAATTGAATCCATTAAGAAATTTCAGACTTATAACCATTAACTCAACATGGGAGAAAGCTTTATTCATTACCATATGTCTAAGAATGCAGCGGCGGGCGATATTAATGGAAGGGAAGACGATAACTTACTGAAAAATGTTTATTTATTGGAACGTACCGATCAAATCATCGAATTGCAAACCATCATAATGGACAGGTTAATCGTGCTGGACCAATAAATGATCATTATTTCATTCCGTTGATCTTTAAGATATTATGGAATAAATAGCTTACTTAAAAGTTCAATCTAACTGTATACATAATTCTTTTTTCACATAAGATTTTCGTATATGCGATCTGAATGCTTAGTGTTTACGTGAAAAAAACTTATGTAAAAGTTTTTAGGGAGACAAGTCATTCTGATTTCGTATTCTATGTTGATCGTTTGATTAGACTGGTAGTTGAAGAGGGTTTGAACCGACTGCCTTACACAAATGTTGAAATAGAAACTCCTGCACGAATGAAGTATAAAGGAATTGCTTTCTGTCGAGGAAATTGCGGTGTTTCAATATGTCGAGGTGGTGAGGCAATGGAGCAAGCTTTACGGCAATGTTGCAGGTTACTTTATGAATTTTAGTCATGAATGAATTTTTTTTGTCATGAATAAGAGTATACTTCCACTGATTCAAATGATCCATACTTATTCAAATTACTGCTATATTCTTGTCGGAAAAATTTGAACCCAGTTGAGTCTTTTAAATGAAACTAATCTAGCAATGAGAAAAAGCTCATAAAAAATCATTGTTGTTTCAAATTTAAAGTCTTACTCATTGTGCGTGTATCAGTATGACGAATTAAGTATGACAATGCTTCAAGCAAACCTAGCGAAAAAATGGCAACTTACCCACGAGTCTGAGGACTGAGAAAATGATTCAGGTTCAGAAGGCTTCTGAACGGCCAAATTAAACAGTACGTAATGTATTAGTGCACGACAAAGACCAGTTGCAATAACATTTAAAAATCTGATGAAATGAACCAACTTTTGTTATGTAATTTTTTTTCTTTATATATGAGTTTAACAAAATAATTGGATTTTATACTTTCTAGTAATCTTTTATGCATTTTTTATATTTTCCTTGACAATTTTCAAAGTGCAATGAAAAAATATTCATAGCACGGAGAACGGAAATGTGCCAAGTCTATCTGTTCAAGTACAGTTTGGGTGTACCGATGATTTTCATTAATATTTTTCCGTTATTATAGTAATTCGATGCAACTTTTGCCACAGGTCAGTTCGAATTGGTAAAATGTTGGTAGGTGACGATACAAGATTGTTATATGCTCGATTGATGCCAGATATCAAGCATCGAAGAGTGCTACTTCTATATCCATTGCTTAGTAAGTTTTATAAGTATATTTTAATAATTTCAAATATAGAAATAGCCGAACACTACCTTATTTATCCAAGACTGCAGCGAAATATCTTCTGCCCTTTGTAATTTTCTTCAAAACTTACATTTTAGATTGAGAAATCAGTGAAAATTTTTTCATGGAGTGAAATCTTATACATTTAAAATTAAGGCTTTAGAATACTTTTTTGATTTAAATTCAAGTAAAAGTCTCCATTTTTATGCATACACGTATTTTATTTGTTCCTGAAGTTTGAAACTTTTTATTAATTGTTCCCTCTCGTTTGCATGTTCTTCAACCACTGGATTTCCAGGTACATGTGCTACGGTAATTAAAGCAGTATCAGTATTAGTGGAAAATGGTGTAATTGAGGAAAATATTTTGCTTTTAACTTTATTTGCAGCACCTGCCGGTAAGCTTGCCAAATTTTGAAGATACCGTTCATCATCATTAAATTCTTAAAACATCCAACTTCAGTTTCATTGGGAAAACTTTCAACTTTAATTTAAGGATTAAATTGTTATAAAAAAGTTGCTCTAACTAAAGAGCTATAAACAGCAAAACTTGAATTTGCAGGCATCAAGCAAGTTATGAGTCAATTTCCAAAGATATCTATACTTACAAGCGACATTAATCCACTGATACCGTTCTGGTTTACAACCAAATATTTTGGCACTGATTAAACTCATTTTTAAAACTTCGTCAACTTTAAGTTGTTCAAAATATTGTATAATCATGTCTTCTGTGTCTCTCTAAATTTAAAAGTTTTTATGCAATCTTGTTTTGCACCCTTCTCAAAGTTCTTCAGTTATCAAGAATAAAATTTAACTGGAGATCATAAATATTATTTCTGAATCGTTTTCTTCTTTTTTTCTCTCTTATTTACAGTAGATTCACCTTAATCTATATTAGGAGTTGAACAAAAGCCGAACAGTGCAGCGAACTTTCGATAGTTCATCACTTCGCACACATTGCTATAATTTTGTTGGTAGTCTTGTTAGTCATTTAAAACACGATAAATCTTTTGTTCAAAGTAAATAAAACAATGAATGAACTACATAAAAATTATAATGAAAACAAAAAGATGAGTGTTATATATTAGTTTTGCAAAATCTTTTAATCTATTCGTTTTTAGAAATATTCCTTTAGATAAAGCGTAGTTTTTAATGGAAGTGTTGAGGAAAGATGGAGGGAGGAAGAGGAGAGAGTTTTCCGGATTTAGTTACAAACAGTGTATGATATCTTTGAAAAAATGAGGAGGTAAAATGAAAGATCATGTCACTTGAGTTGACCATTTCGAAAAGGGGATATTTGATCTTTTGTCAAAAGAACAGCAGCTCCGGAAAGTATTAAAATTTGTTACTTGAGATTTCCAATATGTTTATTTTTGGTTAGGATCAAAAGATCAAAGAGACGAAGAGATCAAAACAATCGTAGCATGTTATCTCCTAATTGAAAGGCTTGTAAAACTCAAAATCCATAATCTGTCATGAATAAACTATTTCCTTACCATCATCCTAGTATTCGGTAAATTTAAGTGTAATCATGGAATTCTAGTTCAGAAAACAATGCAAAATAACAAATATACAGGAGGAATTTCAGAAAGACGTCTAAGTTCATCACATAATGAACATTATCATTCAATCTCATCTTCATCCTCGATATTCTCATCTTCATCCTCGATATCTTCATCTTCATCCTCGATATTCTCATCTTCTAACTCGATTTCTTCATCTTCCAATTCTACTTCATTTTCATCCTCATGCTTTTCCTCATTCCTTTCTGTTCCTTCTTCACTTTTTACTCTACCTTTTTTTTCCTCTTCCTTCTCCTTACCTTCTATATCACTATTTATTATTTTATTATCTTCTGAACCTTTTTCGTAATCATTTTCTTTATTTGAACTACCTAAACCACTTGATACATCCCTATTATCATCCTCCATTTGTTCATCAACCAGTTCCTCCTCATCTCCTTCCTGTTCATCCTCTCCTTCTTCATCATAATCATCATAATTCTCGGATATTTCACCTTCACTTGTACCTTCTTCTTCATCTTCATCTTCCTCATCTTCATCTTCCTCATCTTCCTCTTCATCATCGTCCTCATCTTCCTGAAATTATTTATTTTTTTATTTTTGCGAAGAATATGAATTAGAAACATTGAAGCGAACTGATAGCACCAGAAGCACAAATAGATCCCTTTATTGAATGATAAAATATTGTGCAATAGAAAAATAGCGGTGTCTCATTTAAACAGCCAAAAAATAAAATTTATTTTGTTTAAATGAAGAAAAATTTTAACCCTTATCTAAATTGAAATATACTAAAAAACTTTACTTAATTCAACTTATTGCAATCATAAAATACTTCTCTATTTGGTCGGAAATATCGGCAACCTATTCCTTCATATTTTCAATTCGATGATTTTTGCGACCTTTAATCTATCCCTGAATCTAATAATCACAATTCAACTTCTTTAATAATAACACTTATTGTCTGGCAATTTCATATCGCCGGCCAATAATTCAGTGTCACTACTTACTGAAATGAATGCATTGAATATTTGCAACAACTATTCAAAAGACGAAAAAGCCCAACTTTCAAAGAATTACTCAAAAATTTGAATAATAAGCAATACTGCCATGAAGCGTTTAGCATAGAAGATCTAATAATTGATATAAGCGAAAGTTCTGGCAGCCATACTTTGAATTTTAGGATATTTTGAAGACACAGTGAAAGATCACTTATACAGGATTTCATGCTTAAAATAAAAAAGTTTTAATTTGCTTCAAAGTTTCTTATACATTCCTGTATGCTACGGAATACTCATGGAAAACAAATATTGCTGGCGTGAGGTGCAGAGGATAAGCACAAGATGAAGGCGTTCATACTTACCTTACGAATGATTCATTTTTTTTGCTAAAAAGAATATTTCACAATTTTTAACTTTGTGACTATTTGATAATATACAGGTAATTTCACCAACATTCATGCATGCATACTTACTTTACTTGTTAATTTATTGACATATATTATTTTTAAAGTGAAAATGACTGTTGAGATTGGAGTCTTTTTGTCTTTTTTATCTTTTTTCTACTCTTCATCTTACTGTTTCTGTAAAATATAAAAGTAATCAATTGATGGAACGTATTAAACACAATAAATATGTTACAGATTTTTTTTTTGAAGTTCCATCCTTTTTTCTTTTTTTTAACTTTTTACTGTTACCTTCTTCATTTCAGCTTGATGAACAAAATTATAACAAGAGAAGTATAAAGATAAGAACGATACCTTTCTACTTCACTCGCGTTTTTTACATCAAAATTTCGAAAATTAATAAAACAAAATTCTGGGTGCTCATAGGTGAACTTACCGCTGACGAAGGTATTAAACGAAGAAATTCTGGTAATTGATTCTCTTCGACTGCTTCCTCAAAATCCGTATAATTCTGTAAGTCTTAATAATTGAATAAGGAAAAATGAATTCTTTTAACAAAAAATACCATTTGCCGAGTTGTTTCTTTGACAGATTGCTGATTATTAAGGTATTGCTTAAATTACGTCTTACTTATCTTATCCTTATAATTGTTTTCACAGTAAGTCTGTTTTTTTGCTTTGAATAAAAATAATATTACTTCATAATTCTTAATTTATATTTACAGATTTGCTAGTTTTTTAATTTAAATTCTTTAAATTAATACTTACTCCCAAATATTCGTCATCAATAAAAAACTGAGGCGGTAATGGAACTCCTTCACATCGTTCATTCAGAGCTTTTTCCCTCATGAAGTCTCGATATTGTTCGTTACCCCGTAATGTTATATCAATCGCTTTAAATGGAACACCTAATCCATCAAGTACCATTAAAACTTTCTGCACCTGTTTACGCACCTGAAATTTTGTTGTAACATAGAATTTAAGCATATTGATCTGAAGAAGTTAGTCATCACTTTAAATCTCATTGCAACTTATGATTTAACATTGCTAGCAATGAATTTAATAATTATTTTCATCATTTATAAAAACAAATCCACTGGTTAAATCCAATAAAACTATTCTTACTAATGAATTATTGGATTCAAAAAAGTGGAAGGACCCATCAAACGTTTGAATCTAAGCAGCTTGTAATACGAAACAAATTAGTCTATTTTTTAATATGATTCATCTCATCCATTTTGTGTTTACAAAACTTTTAAAGAATGGAAATAATTCTTTCATATGAATTCATTTCTTTTATCTATCTCCACTTCAGAATTTGATTGAGAATCGCTTAATTAAGCTATCAATTAATATTGTAGTAATTTTTCGCACAAATGGGAATTTTATCCTCTTTAATTTCTTCTTTTATTTGGGTGTATTCGTGTATTTTGCAAAATCATTAAAATTTAGTACTGCAATCTTCATCATCTACTGTTTCACCGCTTCAACCCACATTAGCATGGTCACAATCTCCTGTAATGTAATCCAATGTTTCATAAAGTTTCTTTGATGGGAACATACTCTTAGATCGGAGGCATCTATTTATGTCTAGAAACTTTTATATTTCTCATCATTCTATCGCTACTTTTCGCGAAAATTCAGAATGGACGAAATTCCTTCACATTTGTAATTATGATAATATTTAGGAACACGAACTTATGACACATAATGTTCATATTGATAGTGACTTTATTTTAGAAGGATGAAAGAATTAAATTTAGGACAGCAATGATATGACCTGTGGTATGGTTATGTGATATCTTTCTTTGTACTGAGAGAGCGATTTCAATGATTTCATGTCGTTATCGTTCTTTCAATTAACATTTTCCAGAAATATTTCAAAAATTTGTCAATTTATGAGCACGTTTTCCATTCAAAGATTGAAAGGAACTTTGTTCTTCTTGCTATACGAAAGATAGAATGAAAGAGTAAATCCTACAAAGTTTAGACGAATTGCTAAACACCTCAATAAACAAAAGTGCAGATAGAAAAGACGAAGTAGAAATTTTAATTGTAAAGATTTTGTCATGAATCATCTAAAGTAAATAAATGAAAAAAAAAAAAATTATTTCGAATTTGAAATAATAATATAAAAAACAGTCTTTTAATGGGAGTACTAAAGATATGCGCAATATTCTCTTTTCAATTTTATTAATAATAAGATGCATTTTGAACAGATTTGTGGAACTACAAAAGATGGACAAAGTTTAAATGAAAATACATTATACAATATAGTATCAATAAATTTATATTTTCCTTCTCATATATTAGGGCAGCGAATCAAATTTAATGATAATAAAATCTCATGCTAAATTTAATTCGAAAGATCGATCACTCAAGTGAACTAATGGCATTCGTATCGTTAGTATTCCCACTAACATATGGAAACTCATATAAATTAATCATACTCAGTAAGATTTATCATCATTTTCAGATAGCCATATTATCTATAACTTGTTTGAATCCTAAGATTTTGAGTTTTTGAAGGAATTTTTTTCCAGATCAAAACTGAACTTCTAATTAGTAAATAATTAAAAATTACTACTCAAGTCACAAACTTTCCACCAGTTTTTAACTATAATCAAGTTCATTTTAAATTCTTTCATTCCCAAATTCAAAAAATTTCCCAAAAATTTCATTCTTTCATTTTATATTTTACCATAAAATATGCATCGTTAAAGCATAACACAGTAATTTCACTGTGAAATAGATCAAAAAATTAGAACATCTTCCTCTAATTAAAACATCAACCTCTTTTAGTAAATCTACTTCAACAATGCGCAATCTAATTTGATTGAAACATTTAGAACGATTCAAGTTAGAAGAAGCAAAGTTCCAATTCAAGTCAAAATCTGCAGGACCCATTCTTATTCGCATCAATCATCTCGCACCAACAATTTTCATTTTGCATAATTTTTTCCTTATTTGATAATTTTATCTGTTCCAAAAAACAACTATCATGATTCCAATTTTTAGCATATGTGATTCTGTGTTCTATATATTTTGCCGACCAGCAAATTCAATTTTTCATGAAGAATATTTGAATCAGAATACACTGTAATATCAGAAAAAAGCAGATGAAAACTTGAAATATTTCAATTTTTTATTTTCAAAACTAATTGTAGAAGCTTTCGCTACCAGAAATATTGAATGGTTCTTTTATATGAAATGCTCAAAATGGTCCTTTAAATTTCATTTCACTATTTAAAATAATGATTTTTTTTTTTTTTTTTTTTTGCTAATTGAAATAGAGTTACAGATAGAATTAAGGTTTTAATAAATAGCATGGAATCAAAATTCTCTTTCACATTTTAACTTCTTTAAAGGTATATATGACAAAAAGAATATCTGAAGGTTGATCTTCAATATTAGGATGAATCCATCGATTACGATGGTTCATATGATGAAATCTTTGCTAATTTTCAATGAATCAAATATTCTTGTACATAATTTTTTGATTGAAAAGAAAATATAGATTAACTTCCTGATCCTATTTTGATCAAAAAATTTTCATTAGAAAAAAGTTTTAATAATAATAATGTTTGGATAGAATTTATAGTATTTAGGAAATAAAATGCAAAAGCTTAGCAATGATCAGTTGAAATGAAAGCAGAGGGAAGGCGAAAAAAAGAATCGAAATTATGAGAGATTAAGAGAGAAATGCAATTCCCTGAAGGAAATGCTTGCTTGTTTATTCGATCAGTGTCACTTTTCATTTGGCAACATTAAATGAGTTTGTAAAAAATGAAAAATTACAAATCGATAAAATGTGATGATATTGTGCAGAGGAGAAGGCAGATGAAGAGGACATGGCGATAGAAAAATGGAAACTTTGACACTCTCTACCAGAAACATAAATATTCAGGCAATGCTACTTAAATTTTTCACATAAAAATTTCAATAATTAAGAAAGTTGATATGAGACTTAAACAGGTCATATTATATGATTTCATATGCAACATTACAATTTTCTGTCCAAGCTTGAAAAATTCATCGGGAATTCGCACATGAAACGTGAAATGAAAAGATTGTCTAAAAAAAATACCCTAACAAATTCGAATAAACAAATGGTTGATTTAAATTCTGCAGAAATGAAGAGATAGATGAAGAAAGATATTTTAATAATTAAATATTTAAATGACAATATTTAAATTGGAATATTAATATCTCAAGAATTCATTCACTGACTTAAGATTCAGTTTTAACTTTCTCAATTGTAAATTTAAGCTCTTAAGACATTCTCTTTAGTGATTTGCTTTATTCATAGAAGAAATGATTTTTTTTTTATTGACAAGATTCTCAATATTGTGTCTTCTCCAAATTGTTCTTATCTTTTCCTTTTTTTTAAAAAAATTCTCAGTAAAAAATATATCAGTAGGAAATACGGTATTAGTTATCTATGACAAAAGATGCCCAGCCGTTCAACAGATTGCTTTGAAATAGGTCATTTTGAGTAAATAGAAAATTCCATTGTGTTAAGTTAATCTCTGAAGATTTAGAACTACTAATCTTATCAAAATTTTAGCTATGATTAACTATTAAGTATGATTAACTAGAGTTGAGTTGATTGAAAATACAAGAATTGAACCATTGGTTGAAATCTTGTTTGCTGAAAATTTGAAAAAACATAAATATTCTGTCTGCATGAGTAGCATTAAATTGTAGGGAAAACATTCGTAATTTTGTTATGTCAAATTAATTATAACAACAATTTAATTTTGAAATTATGATTATTTTTGTTCCAAATTTTGCTTTTGTTCAGTACTAACTTTCAGCCTTATTTATATCTGATAGTAATATTTTAAAACTGGCAAGAACAAGTTAACAAAAAATATATCTTGCCAAGTATTGCATTAAACAAAATCTTCGACAATGATGTGCAATTCAAAGTAACCATAGATGAGACTATTTAATAGTATTATCAAACAAAGTTAAAAGTATAGTTGATAAACCTCAGGTTATCAGGCGTATTTGAGGAAGATTTGTCAGTAGTGATAAGCAAAAAACAACCTATCAATTGTGATAAGGAAAAAAGAAGCATACCTCGGTATTGGCTGTGATCGAAGCAATGTAAACGTTAAGGGTCATACTGAAATCATCGACAATATTGAGCTTCTTGTCCAGTTGGATACGATGATAGATGGATGGATGGATCGCTGCAAAAACTTCTTCTTCCAATCAATCCTGCCTTCTTTTCTCCCTGGAAATAACAGTTTTGCTTGTCCAGAAGCTAAATGAGAGTGTATAGCTGTTATCATTTCTTTTGAAGTTCTCCTTCTCTTCAAAGCTCATCGAGACAAACAGACGAACTTACTCATTATCACAGATGAGCATTCACGAACAAACACAGACAGACACACACAAATCCAAGAATGTCGGAACAGACAAATTATGGATGAAATGCGAAGAAATGCGACACAGACTGAATGAATCGCTATAAGGAAGTTGAAAAAGTGGAAAGTTTGAGTGGCTGTTTTATTTGTGCGACAAAACGCAAAACAAGCAGCACTGCCATCACATCGCATCGCATCGCATCGCACACACATTCAATTCAACTGCAATTGCAAACTTCTTCTGTTCTCCTGCCCACAATTTATGTATGCGTGTGTGTGTGTGTGTATGTATGAATGTGGATGTACATGTGTATGTGTATGTACACATCTATCTGCATGTATATATTTCAAATGTCATACATATCATGTTTCATTCGTTATGCAATAGCGTAGCCCTAGCCCCATGCCAATAGATTCGAAGTTTTTGAAGACGCAAATTGCTAGAAGAATGATATGTATGCACCATGTTGAATAACTCTGTGGAAATTTGATATCACTGAATTGGTACTGGACAAGTCTTCCTTGGCCGTCTTTTCTACTAAGCCAATATTCGCTCTACGATAGGCTCATAATTTGCTTTGCCTTTCTCACATCGATTTCGTTTTTTCTTTTTTACCAACTGCGTCTTTTTCTATCCATTCTCTTATTTCTCAAATTTTCCTTCACTACTTTAACATCAACATCCTGATGGATCTCTTTTAATTTTATTTAGAAAAAATTGGCTCATATAATTCAAAACTTCCAAAAGAGATCATCAAGCTTTAAATAGTGGCCACCAAATTTTGCACCGTCATATACTGTTTCACTGTGTCATACTCGCGGCGTCATCTTTACGACAAATATCACTACCATTTAAACATTTGTTGTAACAGACCTTCTCGCTACTGAATTTCTGCTCAGATCATTTTGCTTGAGTACAACTCATCCAACACAATAAATTCATTACTTATCGTTTCATCATTTTATGTCTGAACCAAGGAATATAATTTTCAATTAACTCAGAAGACAAGTTTAAAAATATTCTCTTGTAAATAGAATCTGGATTTGCCTCATCATACAAATTATGTTTCTCTATTATGGAAATTATATTTTAAAATTAACTAATCTCAATTTGGATTAATTTTTTGCAATTTTCGAAACAATTACGTACATTCATAAGATAATCATTTTTGAAATATACGACGAAAAACGTTGCGCGAACTGCTATCAATAATTTCGAAATATTTCTAGTAATATTCGCCATGAGATAACCAACTTTTGAATCTCTTATTTTCTTATTTTCATGAGTAATAACTATTATCAGTGATCATATTAAAAATCACCAATTATCAGTGAATAATTTATCAGAGGTAACAATATCTATAAATAAACATCTGCAAAACTAATCGTACAAAATATAGTTTTAAAGATAAGAAGCCCAATAACTGTTGCTGATTTTAGTAAATTGTACAAACTAAAAATATATAATAATAATCACAATAAAACATCTTGTATATTTTTTATTTTCGATTCTTATATAAAGGATATGCAGAAGTTGCCTTGCTTTTAATCGCTTATATACGACATATAAGTAAACGCATCACATGGGATATATATTAATCATCCTATTAATAGCTTATTCTCTTAACTGATATGGATACTAAATGAAAATAAAGGCTGTAAATTGCATCAACTATCATTTATTTTCTTTTTCGACTGCTGTTTAACTACACTTGTTATTTCCCTGTATTCATAATTACTCCGACATCTGGAAACTCAAAATGAAAAACAAAGTAAATGTCATGAATGTACGATGTCCCGAATCAGTTGATTGGATTGCTCCATAAAGCTTTGTATCGACCGGATCCGGAATTCTCCTTCAGCAAATTATCATGCTGCCAAAACGGCATGTTCTTCTTATTTTCAACATAGTCGATGTCAGGATATTTAGGTTGTTCTGGACTTTTGTCTATTTTTCGCATTCGCAAACGCCTCTTCAATAAATCCTCATGTATCTTCTTTGGATTTCGGAACTGATCCAAATATCTGTAAGCCAAAAAAAAAAAAAAGTATTCACACATATTATCAAATGGAAATTCCCAAGTTAGAGAAGCGGAAGTGAATCTATAAAGAACATACAAATTAAACGGCTGTGGTTTTAGTGGGAATTCCTTCTGATCCATTTTCACTGGCGGATTATACTGATATTCATAAATTGGAGCCTTCATTCCTAAAATATACTAACAGAATTACGTTCATCTTACCTATAAAATATTAGCATGATTTGGATAGGGTTGATTCTATGTGTAGAATTATTTCTTTTTAATTTCTTTTTTATAACGTAGTACCGCTGAATGCTGTATTCATCGCTAAGGGCACATATAAAATTCGAAAAATTTTGGAGCTTACTTCATCCATTAACTGAGCAATATTCAGAGGGAGAGGTGAAAAATTGGAAAGCAGGCTAGAAGCAATTCATCTTATTATTTTCAAACAATATTTGATAAAGAATTTTGAAATATCAATAACTGAAACTCCAAATTATAAAAATACTCGCATATATTCCAAAAAAAGATTGTCATAATTTAACAAACCGATTCTATGAAGCGCTTCATTAACAGAAACATCCCACGAAGCTTGAGCAAATGACAAAGCAGAAGGAGTCCACTGTTTTTCAAATTCTTTGTATAGCTGGCCAACACTGAAGATTCGATCCATCAATGCCACACTGAAGATCAAAAGAGAAAATTAATTATCGCAATAATATTCAAAAAGGACAATATTATTAAACTAAAATTATGTTATCTTACCATTATTTTAATATATTCTATCTCATCCTATTGCTACAAGCTTATTTTATTTTACTTGCTGCAACTTGCTGGATTGCATTAGATTTCTTATAACATTTTACTATAGTTATAATTACAGCAGGAAGCTTGCCTTCCTTTATTAGTAATAAAATACACTGTTTTTGGAAAAATTAAGATTTAACACCTTTTTGGTTTTCTTGGCGATAAATTAATAGCTTCCTTATGCCGCAAACACAAACAAGCAATTCTATGATAACCAGTTCCTTTGAACGGTACCACTTGCATATATGGAATTATTTCCACTCCATTAATTACAGATTTGCCATCGGGAATATTCGCTACCAACCAATGGACAACTTCACCATCACAGTTATATGGATTTCCGTCAAGATTCAACAATATGAATGAATTAAATCCGTCACCTATTGATTCAATCGACATATCTGGCTTATCGCCTAAATAGTGACAATGAAACACAAACTTCAAGACAGAAATAAATTAACTATAAGAACTTATTGGACCTTAATTAACTATGAAAACGTGTTTTATATATCTTTGGACTGTCAAAAATTTATATCGATTAACTTATCTAAAAAGAAATCTACGAATTTTCTTTCTATCTCGAAACAATGATACATACTTGTATTAGCGGCATCAATCAGATTTCCTTGATAGAGACCAATGTTGTCCCACTTAAGTTGCATATTTTGTGTATTGTGGAAAAAGACATTTGCGTGAAAAAGATCATCAAATATGCGATAATGATGAAAAATTCTCAACTGCCAATGTTCCACCTTCTTCAAATCTATTGTTACTGCAATAATAGGAAGTAATTATTGCTCATGAATGAATCTTGCTTAATTATTATTTGCAGGTAGTAACTTGAATAATGATGAAAAATATAATTATCATCCTCAATGCAAAAAAAAAAGTGTCATACAGCATAGCACACCGTATAGAAGTACGTTAACTAAAACTTTATATTCATCATAAAATGATATTCAAATTAACCGAAAAGAAATTATGAAAATATATCTCGTTAAAATTGTCCAAGGAGAGAGAAAAATGTGAAAAATCAAATATTTTCTAATAAGGAAGTCCAGAAGTCAAACTTACACTGCATTTTCTTAGACAAATTCAAAGCATTTTTCGACTCTGATGGTAGCGATGGTATCGGAAGCAAAATTTTTTTCTTAAAACCAATATCGTATCTTTGTATCTCCGGTACTGTAATAATTAAGAATTATTAAAATCTTGATTCAAGTGATTCTAAGTTCACTCAAAAAAATTCAATTTTCTGAGAGAAACTCCTCAATTGAATTCCAAGTGTTGGGAGAATGATAAAAAAGAAATAACCTGCCAAGCGTTCCTTCAAACACAATAAATGATTATCTGGATCAATGACATGCATTTTCGGATAAAGTACTGGTTTTGTTATTCGTGCTTTATACCAAGCATTCGGCTCATAAAATCTATAAAGAAAATTCGGAGAATTATGAAACAATTATATCATAGACAGATAATCGCAGCCATAGATTTAAGTGTTAAATAATCAATTTAGTCTCTTAATTTTCGATAGAGTTCAATATACTACTGAAACATTCAGATGAAGTTTAGTAGAGAAAAACGGATCATCGGATACTTTTTCATGAAGGAAGATCTTTACATTGTTAGGAAAGATCCGAATCATGAAAGATCACTGTTATGAAAGATCCCAGTCCGATTTATGATAGAAACTTCGTGATAAAAAAAACGCTAATTCTATTCCAAAAAATACATTTCTACCAATTATCTAATTGACAACCCAGATTTTCCATAAAATAATTCGCTTTAAAACTCAAACCTGTTACGATAGAAGGCAGCTGGACCAGCCCAAGCGATAACTTTGGGTCTCCAAGGTCGAGCAACACGTGGTGTACCTCTGATACGATGAGCGTCTTTCACGAATATGTCGGCATAAATCGAACGTGGAGCTCGTTTCATTGGTCCGATATACGCCAAAAATTTTGGTGAAATTGACGCAGTTAAACTGGAAGGATCATTTTATTCGAGATGGCTTTCTTTTTCAGGATAAGTGAATCTAGCGTCTCGCCTAACAGCCTCTCCCAACGATTAATAAACATTTGAAAATTAATTCTTCAGTAAACGCTGCTCATATTTAACCAATGGCCGTATTAAATTCACGCGCCTTAAGGCATTGGTTTCGGAAGTGTCGCGGGGTTGAAATAATTCGCACGTGATTGCTTCAAGTTTAGAAAGAAGTCTGGAAATTCAGGTTTTGGGTTTGAAGTTGATTGTAGTGCGATGTTATATAATACGGAGCGTTTGATAAACTTTACCTCAAAGTCTGACGCGTTTCGAAAGTTTTTCTGCAGTGAGATGTGCATGCTTACTTTCAGATATTTGCATGTTTCCATGGCTTTCTGTTCGTTGAATGTTCAAGTGCTCTTCCGATCGCCTCGACATTAGAGGATTCAGATTGACATACAATATTCGGTAATGTTCGGCTTGTTTTACGCTTCACTTACAGTGGATGGATTTCCGGTAGTAGCCGAAGAATATCTACAATAAGATGTTTCAGGTTGCTAGTCGTCATACTTTCATGTATATAATGTTGGAGTACACTGTTATGGATAGACTAAGCGATGTATGACAATTTAATGGACGTCAAAGGCGATGAAGAATTGGCAAGAAACACTGGATGACAAGGAAGATCTGAAGTGTCTCGTTGATGGATCTGCAAGCAGTGATACGAGTCAGGATGAAAAGTGTAGTATACGATCGTTATGCATGCACGATATGGATATTGTCAAGACAATTTGTCTCGAATCTTTTCCCATACAATATCCTGACTGTTGGTTTGAGGAAGTACTGAATGGTAAATTGATTAGTTTCGGAATCACTTGTGAAGGTGCGCTTGCTGCTATTCTCGTCGCTGAGCTCAAGATTTTATCTCAATGCAATGCTGAGGTTTGTCTTTTTCTGTTTTTTCTTACAGATTTGATAAAGCGTAAAAATCAAATTCATGGGGATACAATACGAAATATTCTGAGAAACTTGAAGCCAATGTCGCAAGGGAATATGAGAAAAAGGAAGATATAAGATTTTTATTAGATTGGTATTTTTAAATTTTATTTTTAGGATCGCAATCTTTTATCGGGTAACAATTCACCTCTGGTATATATATTAAGTGTTGCTGTACGTCCACCTTATCGTCGACGTGGTTTCGCTTCACGTCTGCTTGATCATCTTATGTTCATGGTAGTTCAACGTCCTCCATATCCAAAAGCTGTTTATTTGCATGTACTAGCTACAAATCATGGTGCTATAAATTTCTACAAAAAACGTGGTTTTTGCCATCATACTACACTCTCGTAAGTTTCTTTTTTCTCTCGATCATCCCAGTTTATTAGTAAGATCCAAATTGATTATCCCAGTTTATTAGTAATTAAGGAGTATTAGTTGGCAAGTTTTTTTCTTTTCATTTGTTAATTGTTGGAGATATTATTTAAAAAACATTGTGTAATCGCTTACTATTGTATAAACATGGAGATATGCACTACAAAATACTTCTGTTTTTTAAGACTATCAATGCTTCACAATGTCCGGTTACTCAATTAATTGCGTTTTATAATATTTAGTATAATTTATATTTTAAGCATATTTTAATTGATTTAGAGAAGGAAATAGTGACTTAGCAACATATTAGTCCATTTTATTCGTAAGTCAGTACTTTTGAAAATAATATTACTGATACTGAAATCGGCCGACTAAGCTACTTTGCGTCTTTCAATCATTATCTTGTAAAATAATCTGCATTATTGCCGACTGTGATGCAGGATTTTCTGATTACTCAGTACAGCGTTTGCACATGCTATGACCGATGTAAAATTCTGTCACCATCAACCTTGTGAGAAAGGCTAATGATGTCATCCGTCGAACATTTCATTTATCCTTCACTGGCTAAGCGCCGATCATTTTCAGAGTTGTTCATTTGCCGATAAAAATTTGGTTATTTTGCTTATAATATCGAAAATAAATAATAGCTGGGACTTCATTACAGGAACTACTATCGCATTAATGATACATTCGGTGATGGCTTAACATTTGTGCTCTATACCAATGGCGCATGTGCACCATGGTCCGTATATGAACTCTGTTCACTCTTTTCTGCTGTTCTTTGCTTCCCACTGAGGATTATCCTCAAAATGAAACACATCTTGGGCCTGTAAGAACCAATTATTATATAACAGATCTTCATTTACGTGTTCTCAATGTGTGGAGATATTACAATTATATCCGATTTTGTTCGAATATTCGCTCCTCGTTTTTAAAATTCACAGTTTGAAGAGAATTGACCAGTTGCTTGAGAATTCTCAAACATGTATTAAACTTCCAATTAAATTTCCATTGCTTGTGGTTCTTAAAAAACAATATCGTTAAAAAAGTTTTTTTTTATAATTCCGTCCACTAAAATGCTATGAATATTCCATTTATTTTTTTACGTATTGCATATTATTTGAAATGATAATTTATAATAAGTCAACATCTCCAGTAGATTTAAGTATGCGTTTATTGATTCTAGTCTTTGTATGATTTTTCTTTTTCTTTTTTTTTTTTTTTTTTTTTAAATCAAAATTACTTTATATGTGATGAAAGTTTCATCATATAGATTTTGGAAGTGCGCATTGACAACTGTTTTTATATTCGAATTTGCTTGCATTGCAGCAATTCATTCTGACGTCATATATGCATGTATTCATATAATTTTAACTTATTGCTAAAAGGATTCAAGTTTCAAATTCCAAATGAATAAATTTCATTTCATCAGCGTACCAAATTGAAATTTCGTTTTTACATCCTTAATGTTGTATATTTTCTAATGATCATGTGAAATGATAATTGATGCATTTGTGCACTTTCCCCATAAGAATAACTAGGGAAACTAAACTTTACATCTTTCCGTTTGATGTATTCATCGACTGAAATTCCTTATATATTCATGAAAGTTTCAAATTGTTAATTCAAACAATGTACAGAATATGAGGGATTTATGTCCGGATTTTTTTCTTGGAAATACATATTTTCAATATTTATTAGAAATTTATTCTTCGTGAAACTTGCATTATCTTCGGCGTTCTAATATATTTTTGATTTGTGTTGAAGAATTGAGGATGCATATGCTTTTTTATTCAAGAAAAAGGTGTTTTGAGTTCTTGTTTGTTTAATATTAATAAACATGGAAAAAAGCTTAGTGACCTTAAATTTAAGAAATTTAAACATGTAAATTCATTCAGATTCGTGAAAATATTCAAATTTTTGGATTCGAAGAATTGTTTCAAACTCTGTTTAAAAAAAAGTGTGATGATATTATTATACTAATCGCATTGAAATAGTAACATTGTTAACTAGTCATTCTGCTTAGTTCTGATTGTTTAGCTTTAAGGTTTCATTGATATTTCTATTACAATTTTGCTTCTTCAGTACACCTCATTTCCGGCGTTTGTATATTTATGTATAAATGAATTAGTGTGATGTGAATGATCACAAAGGAAAATTCCTCGTCTTGAAGTTAATTTAACAATGTGAGTTACTTTCCAGTGAAATATTTGATGGATTTTAAATCAAAAATCCTTTTCTTTGGTTCTCTAACGACAGTGAACAGAGTGGGACGAACAGTCGTTTTCATTTTTTCATTATAGGCGGGCACATAGTATGTGTTTGAGTGTTTCAATTGCAAATTTAAAATGAATGAAAATGAGATAATTGGGTGTGCTTTGAAGCATTACGATGTGAGGTGATGTTTAGAGGAAGAAGATAAAGTAAGAAGTGATAGAGATAAATGGCAGCAAGACAGGATAAAATATCGAAGATTGAAGAAATGAAAGATGAAACTGTCTATATGCGAGATGTCCATTCTAAAAAATCAAAATTCGGTATCCCAAAGAAGCCATTAAAAACAACTGATAGATATGCATTAGGTTTGGATCGTATTCCAAGGTTCGTTCCCTCCACCTATCAAGAAATTCACTTTCATCATCCAGTTCAGTTTCGTCCTCTTTGGCTGTCATAAATGAATGACATTCGAGTTAAATTGGCATTGCGGTATTTTTGATAGATGCCATTTTACGTGATGTCACGATGAATTTATTGATCATTTCCAGTTGGAAATTAGATATCAGTTTGATTTGAACTAAAAGATATGCAGTATGACATGATCGTTCTTATCACAGAGAACGATGAGTATTTTGGATCACCTTTATAGGCTTACTTCCAGCAATCCATAATTGTTAGAATTGCTTTCCTAAGAAAGACAGAATCAGTTCCAGGGATTCAACAAATACTATTCAGTTGATCATGGTGCGGTAAAGTGTTTAGCTCATCGGACGTGTTAATGAAATGCTTGCTGGATAGGCGTGGATTTAGTGATGATGATGACAGTTGAGACAGTTGTTGATAAGATTAGACTGTAGTTTCGATCATTTCACATAGAGTTTTCGTTATTTATGTTTGGAGCAGAACATGTCATTGAGATTTTCCATTCCTGATGGGATTCCGATGTTTCATTGAGATTGTCATTGTGGTTATCTTCAATATTCTTTTGAAATAGTCTAATTAATGACAATATACTATGCATCTTGAATTCATCACTAACGACCTCAGCATCTTTATAGCCGACGTTATCGTTAATTCGTTGTTGTTCTAACCTTCAGAAGAGTTATATTTGCGAAATATGATTCATTTCCAATATTTTCATGATCAGTTATTGTCCATCAAAGAAAACTAAAGATTTAGGAGATGGAAATGATATTGAACAATAGATAATGATGGTGATAGTGGTAATGATAATGATATTGATGGCGATAATATTGAACGCGGGATCAGTCATATTGAACGTTTAGTTATCATCTAACTTTTAATGAATAAGCTGTCTTTTCAGATCCATCCATTTCCATCTAACTTGCAGTTTCTCTTTCTCTACTTGCATTCTGATGTTTCCTATCTCTAAAAGTGTTATATGTGTGTATTTATATTTTTTGTCTGAGTACGACTAGCTTTACTTAATCATGTTGACTATTAAAAATGTATTTTCTAACTTATAAAAAGAAAAACTTTCAATCATTCGAAAGAAAAATCTCATCAATTCTCATATGTTTTAAAAAAAAGAATGATTGATCCGGAATACTTGTATTTCATCAGTGCATCACGCTGAAATATCAATATTTTTATTGAATTCTGAAAATTTCTGGAATTTAAATTGCAGATATGGATGGAGAAATATTCGAACAGCCATTAACAGCCGAATCATTGCAACAAATTTTAGCTTTTTTCAAGAAAAATGGTTTGACGGTAAATTTTTTTCTTTATAAGAATTGAGAAAATTGCTAATAAATCTACCATGCATTTGTGCATGACTATAATAAATTGTTTTCAGGAGTCTGAAGAAACCCTATCAAGGGAAGCTGCAGCCGTTTTACGTCTTTCGAAAGATGGTGTTGATAGCGATATTAGCAAGTATGTTTTTTCGTTTTCTAATTTTTTTTATTTTTTAGACACCATCTTGTTGTTTTGCTTTTTAATTTTTTTTTTTAGGTTCGTATATCTCGAAAACAATAAGACTAGAATACTATATTACTTATCAGCAAATATTGTCATGATGTTATAGTGCATCACGAACAATGCTAAAGTTAATGAGCGATTTCAGTGACGCTGTCATGCGCGAATTCTCGACGCTTCTGACTCATATTGATTCTTCTTTCGATAATTTTCGGGCAGAACTGTCCGCTTTAATATTTCCAGTGTTTGCTCACTTATATATACAGCTTATTGCCGAAGGACATAGTTTACAAGGTTTGTGTCAGTTTATTATTATTTTGTAGCTATAACTTTTTTTTTGGATTTTGTTTTCAGATATTTTTCATCAATTTTTCTTAACTGAAAATTTTCAGTAATTTTATTATTTTAGCGGCTTTATTCAGCGAAAAATTTTCTCGCCATATACCTTCGATGTATGAAGAACAAACAAAGTTACTTACTCGCATTTCTACTCATAGTCAAGCTGCTAATCATGCACTGGTTCAGGCTCTGACGTAATTACATTTTTTTTCGAATGTCATTAATTAGTTGCATTTTATTGGTAGATTTCGAAATTTTTTTTCAGTCAGAATTTTTTATTCGTGTTATTGGAACTATAATGGGTTTTGAAAGTTATGATCGAAAACTGCCATTTATATCGTTATGGCTTTCCAAAAGACAAAGTTTTTCTGACTTAACCTGCTCATTTAGTAATTATATGTGAAAGGTTGATAAAAGGACCATATATTAATTCTTTTTATTAAACCATGTATTTTGAAGGAAAAACCAGTTTGTTGTTCGCATATCAAAATCAGCAATAAAACAATTGGAACCTTTCTTAACTCGGAATAGCATTGTTCGAGACGTGATGCGAGACCACTTGCATATTGAAGGTGGTTTTTCACTATTATTCGAGAATCTGCGGTTTCATCATTTTACTGATACTTCTCATTTTATTCTAGCATGCTTAAAATATGAGAATTCTGATGACCATAATCTATTTAGACAAGGAAGAAGAAAGGGTATTTTTGCATTATTCATAAAATAAAATAGTTTTGCAGTACATGTTGAAATTAAGGTAGTTCTCAAATAAAAAAAGTTGAAAAATATCTGTTAGCATTCATTATAGGGAAAAAAAAATTTCGAAGGATCTCAAAATTTAAAATTATATTTAAATATGTTTAGCAATTGATGGCTCGCGGACAAAATCAGCTACGGAAGCAAGCTTGGGAGGCATTCTTGGTCAAGTTAGTAAGCAAGGTATTATAATTCATTTTTCAAATTACCATAAAAGTTTCCTGCTATTTGTGAAAAAATGTAGGTATTTGAGAAGGCTTATTTTGTTTTTCCATTTCTACGAATTGAATTTCATATGTTGTCTTATCTGTTGTCTATTAATTATTTTTTTACTAAAACTCATTCACTTCTAAAATATATTAAATATCTTGTCTGATTTAATTTTTAAAAATATCTTTTAGCATTCATTAGAGAGGAAAAAAGAAATTTTGAAGGATCATCAATCCAATTGGTTTTCAGAAAGACGGCATAAAATGTTTTATGGGACAATTAAAGAAGATTTTTCTACGCAGCTGGGTCTCGAAAAGAAGCGACCAAAAATTAAGGAAAGAAGTGACAACAAGAAAAAAGACGCAAATGGTCCTTCATCTGATCGAATACCTCTGCCAGCAGCGTTAGTCATCTTTTCTTTCCTTTCAAAATGTTCTTTTATTAAAAAAGTTTATTCTTGTCGAAATATTTTTTTGCTTATTACATATGTTTTGAAAATCGGTCCAAATCAATTGCAGCATTGAAAAGAGATATATGAAAGAGTCGGGTAAAAAAATGCGTATTTCTGTTGACACACCACCATCCGTTTGCCTTTACACAGTGCTCAACTCTCCTGGTGGTCTTACAGCATCTGATATTGCTGAAGATAGCGGAGCTTTAGCATTGGGTTTTGGAAATTCCAGAATACAGGTATACTTAAGTTAAATCTCCAACAAATTTAAACGACAATTTCTATTTAATAGAAAACTTTTTTCGGTCGATGTGATTTTTTTACGAAATAAAAATGTATTCTCGTCTATCTTCTATATGTTGATTTTATTGCCTCTAGACTTATTTTATAGTAAATCTCTTCTTGTTCTTCTAACACAGTTGTTGGAAATGAAATAAGGTATGGGTGAGTTAACCAAATTAAATTAGGAATGAATAGATTTCAAGCTCAAAGATGACAAGTTATTGCAGAGGAACCATGTTTTTTTCTGTGGTTACTCCTTATAAATTCCGTCTTGAAATTTACAGCCTTACAACATTGAATTACATTTTTTTTTCCATTTTTTAAGTCCATTGAATCATGTTTCCGTGTCCAAATTCATTGAATTATATTTTTCTTTAATTTATAGGGATGCTTGACTTATTTCTTATATGTGAAGATTGGATCAGGTTTACGATGATCTATTTTGTTTTGGGCAACAATATTATTATTGATTTTTAAGGTCCATGCATTAAATGAAGAAAATTTTCGACCGTACAAAAAAATCGATCAGCTGGAATTAATAGAGCAGGAAGCTGAAGATGCATTGGATCAGGTTTATGATGACTCGGAAGCATCGACATCGCTTACCTTTCAGGTTTGTTATTTTTGTTTTTAGATCCAGTGAATTACACTTTTCTCTAACTTATAGAGATGCTTGACTTGTTTCTTATATATCAAATCTTCAAAAGTTTATAAGAAATTTAGATATTTTATGAAAAATTCTTATCTGTGCATCCTTTTTTCATACCAGGATCTTTTTTTGTTTCTTTGTTTGTATTTGCACTTTAGCAAGAATTTACTTTGGTTTCGGACAACAAATACCCAAATATTTCTTTTACTCACTTAAAATCCACTTTTTCAGGGTCATAATGGACCAGTTTATTCGTTATCATTTTCTCCAGATAAACGCCTCTTACTTTCATCGTCACGCGATGGAACAGTTCGTTTATGGAGTCTTGCCATTCGTAGTAATGTTGTAGTATATAGGCATGCTGCACCAATTTGGGAGGTTGGTCTGTTTTTTCATTATAAGGTCACATTTTGAAAGCCAATAAATTCTGGTGAAATCTCACAAGCTATGAAATTTTAGGTGCAGTTCTGCCCACGTTCTTATTATTTCGCAACGGGTAGTGCCGATGGTGCTGCAATGCTGTGGACAACTGATCGTTTACAACCATTGCGCATTTTCTCGGATGCGTTGTCAGATGTCACCTGCATCGATTTCCACCCAAATTGCAATTATTTCGCAGGTGGTAGTGATGACCGTTACGTACGCGTTTGGGATGTATTATCTGGGACATGTGTGCGATGCTTTGCGGG
The DNA here is from genome assembly GCA_028564675.1 of Onchocerca lupi. Lineage (NCBI taxonomy): Eukaryota > Metazoa > Nematoda > Chromadorea > Rhabditida > Onchocercidae > Onchocerca > Onchocerca lupi. The sequence continues at coordinate 83,807 of JAOVVO010000021.1, read as the reverse complement.
TCATAAAGGGTCTATTCGTGGATTAAAGGTGAGTTAAAAAAAAATACTGTATTTTAAATTGTTTCTGTTCATTAACTTTTTGAAATTTAGAAGTTAGAAGTCCCTTCGATATGTCATATCGAATATGATAATTGTCATTCCTTCCAACCAAACTCAGATTATTCATATCGTTCCATTGCACTAATTTAGATTGCTTTTTTTTCAGTTGTACCTTAGATTTTATAGTAGTTTGTAGTTTGGAATAATTTAGATATTCAGTAAGTCTTAACTGCAGTTGCTTTAACTTCAAATTGTTTTATTTGACATTGTCCGGTGATAATCTGAAAATTTTAGTTTTCATTATTCTAATTATATTCTGGCAAGTAAGGCATCTTCTTTCAGAGAGCTCACATGCTGTTTGCAGTCTCATCACTACTGTAAATGACCAAACATTTGTGTTAATATCACAATATTTTCGTTACTCTGTTGCAGATTTCACCCTGTGGTCGATATCTGGCATCGGTAGGAAGTGAAGGATCGCTCGTTCTCTGGGATATGGCATTGCAAAAAATGGTTTGCATGCAGGATGTCGCTGTTGTCCCATACAAAGTACCAGTAGAGTTCTCACGTGATGGAGGAGCTCTAGTCGTTGCTCGAACAGATTCAGCTCTATCATTTTATTCTGTGGATAGAGTTACAGCCCATTCCAGTTCACAGGATCACTTAAATAATGATCCAAAGTAAGTTAGTTTGAGTAATTCCTTGCAGTTTTAGAAACTAGTAAGTTCAAAGCATGAATTCTCTTCGTAAAACTTACCGAATTTAAAAAATTGTTAGTAACCAATGATGAAACTATAATTTTGTTGTAGAGCAGTGTCAGTGAAATATAAAACCTGATTTATTTTATTTCAGATTCAAGATTTTAAAATTTATGTTCCTCTCTTTGCAGCTTTTACTATTCTTGCATTGCAGGATAAATCCCAGCGGTTTCCATCTTTATTCGTATGCTACCAAAAACACATCAATTATTAACTTGCATTTCACGCGGCGCAATTTGGTTCTGGCTGTGGGCGCTTTCAGACAGTGAACTATAGCAATACTGTTGAAATCTATAGGCACCAATAAATTAAGAAAGATTTCCGTTTGTTTATTTTAACATGCTTTTTAAAATGATATTGCTTATAATTTAGCAGAAAAAAACTTTTTACATTTCCAAATGATCCATAATCTACATTTATCAAACATTTGAGTAGTGTTCTTATCGTAACCTCAGGTTGTTGCAAAAAAGCATCATATCTTGAACCAAATTTCTAGTCAACATGGAGATCAAAACAACAAATGTTTAGATTATGAGACAACTGCAGGACAATTAAAAAGGCTACGTCAAGAATTTAAATAAACATGGTATTTTTAAGTAAATGTATCCGGTGACAACAATTTATTAGATCAGGCGGTAATAATTATACTAACAAATTTGTATTACAGAATACCATTTACGATGTTAATGTTTTTTTTTTCTTATACAAGAATTTGTAAATCCGAAACTGCATAGCTGTTTCAGATTTTATATAAAAATTCATATTGCGATATGAAATTTCGCCATTACAATTTTGTGTCATACAGTATCGGAAATTGCCAGCACATAATGGTAATGATGGATAGTCGTCTATTCTTTCTATTTACGTGGTATATAGGATTTGGATTAATTGAAATGTTTCGTAAAAAAATTATTCCTGAAAGCGCCAATGCAAAAACTTAGAAGTAAATTCCATATCAAATTCTGTGTTATACGATGCATTAAATAGGTGACCAGATTTCCATGATCGGAATGTCATTCCGACATTCTCAGATCGGATGATCATAATACTTGCAATCGATATTACATTTCTACTGAGGTCACAGAAAGATACTTTTATTCTTCTTCTGTTGGTAACCACAAATTCTGAAAAATGATAATAAATACAATTACAATCATTAGTGGGATATTTATCTAGCTCAGCATAAACAAACATAAATTTAATACAGTATTTATATAATTATTAAAATTTCTCAACACAAAGGGCTTACTAATGTTGTGCAAGCCGTAGCCAACATGAAAAACCGTGGATTGAATAATATTTTATGAATAAGCGGAGAATGTCCGGAGGCAAGCTTTGCAATTCTTTGACCACTTGTAACAGACCAAGCTACTATACTGCTATCTGTAGAACCACTAAATACATACTGTGCATCAGCACAGAATGTTGCATCCAATTCAATACCTTTACTATTCTCGTGACCTGAAATAATAACTTGCAGTTTCTAGAGAAATATGCAGCTACTTGTATATGTTTGTGTTAGAAATCATGCCCTGAATAGAAATTATAGTGAAAGATGTAATATTTTAGTAATATATACAATATTCGCTGTTCAACCAGGTTCTAGATGTTCGTTATTAAAATGATCAAAATAGATGTTATGATAGCGTGGACCAACATTATGTTTTAGAAAAATGAATAGATTCTATCCTGTAGTGCGCTATAAGCTTGTGAAATGTCGTTACCATTGAATAAATATGAATAAATATTACCATCTAAGCTACGCAGAATAATTTGAATTATTTTGAACTTTGGATTGTTGTCAAAATAATTGAATAGACCTCTTAAAACGTGGACCATTGTTCCTTTAAAAGAGTCAATAAGAGTAACAGAAGAGCCATTTGTTGTAATCATAATCATTTTACCATCAGGAGAGAACTTCAGACCTGTCCAGTCTTCTTTTGCCTCATTTTCTACCTTAAATGTTGTAAATGGTCCCTGAAAAAATTCAGTCAAACATCTTGAATGAACATTACTTTTCAAAAATTTTTTTGGAAGTGCCATTTCTCAACCAACAAAATGGAATAACTTTGAACTAACATAGAATATTAATGATGCTTTGCAACAGGGTCCAATGCTAAGCATAGATAAAGTCTACGAAATTTCAAAAAAAGGTAACAATATGCTGCGTTCGCACGAAATATACGGTGACGATAGCTTTAAACCAATACAAATTAAAGCTCAGTTCACAACAGCAGAAATAAAATATTTTTGCGGCAACTATGACGAAAATTACATACAAATTACTAATAATAAATTATTGCAGCTTTTTGTTCAGAAAAGAACCTAGATGAGCAAATAACTTCACCTTATCAAATGAACGCAAGTCATACAATTTGATTGTATCAGAATTGATTCCTGCTGCAAATATTAAACCTTCTGGGTCAAAAGCGGCAACAGGTCTCGAAGGTACATGCATCAAGCCCTAAAAACAAAAGGAAAAAAAAAAGATATGAGATAAAAGAAACCATCAAGCTTATCCAGTAATGCAATGCAGCACCTTACTTGCGGATATTATGGAAATTTTTGGAAGAAGTTGAGTAAGAAATAAGAAATGAAAAAGTAGTAATATTCTCTATTGCAGCATTAAAGAAATCAAAACAAATATGAAGCATACCTGGCAACTTTGTATTCGTAGATCCCATAAACGGATTGTTTTATCCAAAGAACCAGAGAGAAACATATCGTCTAATGGAGACATACATAATGTCACTACCCTGACAGAATCAAAAAATAACGAAAAAGTGAAAAAAAAGAAGTAAAACCAAGTTCAAAGTAATTTCAAAAACATATAAAATGAATGAAAAAAAAAAATTTACTTTTTCTGATGTCCAGGAAAATATCTGATATACTTATTATCATGCAATGACAAGTATCGGATAACATCTAAACGAATGTAGCAAGAAAATACAATTAGAAATCGGATAGTTGTCTAAGATCCATTTTTACTACTTATTTATACAAAGATATTCATTATCGCTCGGCAAATAAAGGAATTTATAATTCCTATACTTCAAAACTTGGGTAAGGATAAGTTGCTAGTGAATGAGTTTCCTATACGGGAAATTTTCTTCGACTCCCATAATGTAGTTATATTAATTATCAGTTGCTTTAAAACTGCTTAACTATTTTTCTTCAGATGTCCTTTCAATCAATTCAGAAATTACAAAGGAACAAGTTATTATTCTGCTTGTTTTTTTAAATCATTAATTAATTCAAACTGACCGTCAACTTTCGTGGAACAATGTATAGCATTTGATGTATTGTGTGCAAACTGTATCAAATCCACACCATATTTTTTACTGTTTACCTATATTTTCTACTTTACTCCAAATTGAAAACTTGAAAATTTAGTTGCATAAAAAATAACAGTTGTTCACTTAATTTCATATCTTATTATATTTTGTTTGAAACTCAGAGAGCTGATACCCCAAATTTATGGTACAGGTCAAAGGATTAAAGGAGTAAGACCAACCTTCTATATACTACTTTTATAATCTTATTATCATAGATGATATTACCGATCGACTTTTTTGTCCACTAATGCAGTCATACATAATAATCGAGTCGTCATCAGAAGATGAAATCATTTGTAAACCATCCGCACTGAAATCCAAACTGTTAATTGGAGCCTGAAATCGTAATATTAAAATTAAAATTACATGACAGATATATGTCTTCAAACTTATCGGATCCAAGAAAACACACAGAATTATTTCTTAAAATCGATATCATTGTTTGTGTTCATTTGATTTGAGTGAATGAAAACAGAATCTTGCATGTTTTGACTATGCGATAAATAATATGCAACTGTCGTCTTCATGCCATATTCCAAACCTGATTATCGTTGAAACTTTTCGCAGGCCTCATACTCGCAATTGTCCTGTCATTAGCCTTCATTTTGTACAACTTCTCAATTATGTAATCTGAAACAACACTGATCTCAGTTAAACGGTGAAAACACCTCCTTTATATTGTCGCAGTCACATCTCAAAGAAATAAATATGCAAGTATTCTGTAATCTCCTTTAAGTCTAAAACGACCCCTCTAATATCATTCATGTTATGTCTTCTTTTATCATACTTTATTTGTTATCAACAGACTAATATGAATAGGATAAGATCATTTCTCCTCCCCCACATTCGAATTCTTCCATACTCTGCTCCAATTGCAATTCCTATTCTACCATTCCATTTTTAACTCAATCTTTCTCCCTAATCTAACAGGATCTCAATGAAAATATTGATTCCAGAGCTTTCAGAAGCGGTGGAGGAAAATTGTGTCCGCGGTATCGAATAATTAATTGTAACTATGAAAATTCTGGAATTATTTGAGCAGGTTGTATATCAAATTTCTCGAAATGCCATAGAAACCATTGGCGAGGCAGGGTGGATTAATGTATATCATCGAATCGATCAATTCACAAATCATTTATTGTTTCTACCACTGAAAGAGAGGAAATCATCGGTCATTTTGAGGAGGTTGCAATTTCTCTACATGTTTTTTTCCGTCTTCTTCGAAATATTGGGGTATTTTTCGGGAATTTGAAATTATCAATTGAAGTTCTTCTGATTCTTCTTTGCACATCTCTTCTATTTCGCGGAATTTATGTTATTGTAACCTGCTCAAACTAATCAAAGAAAAGATATGTTTGGGATAGAATAAAATAGTTGCCGATATGAATACGAGAACCTAAGATCTGCATAAATTTCGTAGTAAATAAGACCGTATAAACAAGATTTTCCAACGGTAATATACAGTTGTTGTTGTATCTAAGTTTTATTCCGAAGAATCGATTTTTTTTTCACTTGCAGCACTTGAATTCTTTATTATTTTCAGGTATAGTAACTCGAAGCATATATACTTTCAGTTACTGAAAGATAACATCATTTGGAGTATAAAAATATAGCGAATCAAAGAGAATGGGAAGTTTTGGTGAGGGATTAACAAGTCCCGAAGTCGAAATTGCAGAAGGAGGAGTTATCGTGGATAGTAAAACGTTAGTTCTTTAATTATTTTATTCATAATTTAGAAGAATTCAAATCAAGGAGACAAGTGATTGATTTATTAAGAGGTAGTGATTTATAATTTCAGGCGTTTTGCCGATCTAAAAGCAATGTTAGACAGCTCGAAAGATAACTTAAAAATGGATGCTATGAAACGGATCATAAATGTAAGTTTATGTAATCGGAGTTAATAGTTTAAGAGAAATAATTACGGATGTCTGCTAGATTGATCCTCATTGATATAATCAAAGAAATTCGTAATGTATTGTTTTCCTTCAATAGTCGCACTTCAGAAAAGAGAAGTTTTTTTTTCAGTATAAAATTCAAAATTCAGCTAGGAGATTTTGAGTATGGTGGTTAAAAAAAAAAAACTTCATTGAATGATGTATTTATTGTTAGTTGGTCGCGAAAGGGCGTGATGTATCGGAGCTGTTTCCTGCAGTTGTTAAGAATGTTGCTGCTAAAAATCTTGAGGTTTGCTGCATGAAATTAAAATTTGAAAACAAATTTGATTATGAATATATTTCATTAAATTTCTCCAAGTTACATATTGTTTTGGCATATCGAATTTCTTACAGTTAAAAAAATTGGTTTTCGTTTATCTGGTGAGATATGCCGAAGAGCAGCAAGATTTGGCGCTTCTTTCAATCAGCACTTTTCAACGTGCTTTAAAAGTAAGTTTTAACTTTGAAAAACAGACGGAAGGGATGTTTGTTTTGAAACTGTTCTAATATCATCAGAATACACCGGAAACAATTAAAGAGATAAGTGAAAACAAACAGAATCATGAACATTCTATCGTTAATTTTTTGTTTCATTTCAGGATCCTAATCAACTTATTCGGGCAAGCGCTCTACGTGTTCTGTCAAGCATTCGAGTACCTATGATTGCTCCAGTAATGTTATTGGCTATACGGGAATCAGTTCGTGACATGTCTGCTTATGTTCGGAAGGTTGAAATTTTAATATCGTTCCTTTTCAAAGCATTTCTCGTCCGCTTTTCTTCCAAATTTTTTTCATTTTAATTTTGCTCATTTTTTTTTTCATTTCTGAACAGTTTTTTAGGTAGCTGCGCATGCAATACCGAAGTTGTATTCACTTGAGGAAAATTTACAACCGGAACTGATCGAATGTATTGATTATCTTCTTGGTGATAAGCGCACCTTAGTACTCGGCAGTGCAGTGTACGCTTTTGAGGAAACTTGTCCTGATCGATTTGACTTGCTTCACAGACATTATCGTACTTTGTGTAAGGTGCTCCTTTCATGATTCAAATTAAATACAGAAATTCCATGCAATGGAATTTTATTTCATTATATACACATAAAAAGTCAACTTTTGATATGGGAATTAAAAGAACAGCAGACCTGAAATACCCAAATTTAGAATGTTTCGGCATGTCAGTACATCGTGAACATTCAGAATTTATTAGCTAGAAAAAATTATTCACATGTATCCTTTGTATATGTGAATTTTATCTATCAATAAGATTCAGGCTATAGTGGATGTGGATGAATGGGGACAGGTAGTGATGATTGGATTGTTGACTCGCTATGCACGCAGTCAGTTTGTTGCGCCAACAGAAACAGTTGATCCAGATCTCACGCTTCTCCTTTCATCATGTCGTCCATTGCTACAGAGTCGGAACTACGCGGTAGTTATGGCTGTCGCCCAATTGTTTTACTACTGCGCACCATCCTCACAACTATCGATTATTTCACGCGCGCTTGTCCGGTTGTTACGTGGTCCACGTGAAGTACAGAGTGTTGTACTTATCAACATTGCAACAATTTGCGCAACCAATCCGGTATTTAGATGACTTAATTTTGCTATAAGCAAAGTACGACCAATAAAAAAATTTATATAGAAGTGTACATACGAGGCAGGTTATATATATTAGATAGCATGCAAATCTTTGTTTTTTATTTTCAGTAGGTTCAAATTCAGTCATTTGGATTTCAAAATTCTTTCGTCATTTTTGAAAATCCTATTTTCCTTGAGAATTTTAGCTTGTTTATATCAAATCGTCCCTTACAATGAAAATTTTTAATAAAAAATTGCATGTTGGACGTATTACCATATATCGCTTCATAAAAATGACTTATACTGCCAACTTTTAATTATTTATTAATCTATGGTTTTATCTTTTTCTATATTTTTGATAACCGCATATTATATGTGTTGTTTTTATCTCGCTATATATATATATATTTTTTAAATCATTGAGGTAACTATTTATTTTGATTATATTTGGGATACTCGCAGATCCAACTGATACTTCACATTCTAATAGGAATGCCTTTAATATGAAATAGTCTCTATTGCAGAAAGTTTAGATGCTCATAAATCTCATTCGTGACTAAGAATTGTGAATACTTCAGTGCAGTGATTATCGAAATTACTTTTTAAATTTATTGCTTGAACTAAGATGTAAGAATTTTGTTTAGTTAATTACAAGTTTTTCGAAAATTCTGAATGCGTTTTTCTTGTATAACGTCAGCTATTTGTTTTACTTCCTTGCAGAATATATTCGAATCGTTTCTGAAAAGTTTTTTCGTACGACCCGCGGATCCGAAGCATATAAAATTGCTGAAGCTGCAAGTGTTAACCTCACTGGTTTCAGAAACAAATGTGCAATTGATTTTTCGTGAATTACAAGTAGAAAATGATTTATATTTTTCTTTTTTTTGATTTCTGATCATATCACATTTTGAGAATTCTCTGCTTGTGTTAAGTAGGATAAAGAGTAGTGTTCAGAGTTATTTAGGAATTGATATTTAAATTTATTAAATTTTATTTTTTTTTAAATTTTATTCTTCAGCAGTTTCAGACTTATGTTGGCATGGCAGAAATGGCAGATGCTGCAGTAGAAGCAATTGGACAGTGTGCTATTCGTGTCAGTTCTGTTGCTGATTCATGTCTCTCTGGTTTAGTATCCTTAATTGCTTCATCGAACGAAAATGTTGTTTCTGCTGCTGTTGTCGTTTTAAAAAGGTCGTTTCATATGCATTACTGAAAATAAATTAATCTAAATGATAACCTATGTTCTATCAAAAGAAAATCCGTTTTTCTTCTATAATTGACCGGTAGTAAGCATTTTTGGTCTCTAAAATTCTTACAGCGACATTTAGAACAATCAGTAGAGAAGTTATTATTAATTTCGAAATTTTTGAAATTCTCTTTTCAGTAGTTTTCTTTATTAAAATAAAAATGCAGTTTTTACTATGATCTTTACATTTTCAAACAGTAATAATTTCAGTTAAAAATTTTCAGATTACTGCATACGAATCCACCTTTACAGTTACTTACACGTGTACTTCGTCTTATTGATTCTGTCAAAGCATCACAAGCTCGGGCATGTGTAATTTGGCTTGTTGCTACACATGTTGATAAAGTAAATGCATTTAATAAAATTATAAAATGTGATGTGGCGATTTCTTAATATTATAGTTTAGATTAGAATTAGATATTTACTAAAGTTAAGTGCGACTATACATTATAATTCTTAGTAAATTTTGGGAAGTATGCAAAAGAAATGAAGCTTGCATTTCGCTAGTGTATGAGATTGAATTTTCTCATAATAGTTGGAGCAGCTTGTTGATCAAAATCACTAAGAGTATTCAAGAGTATTTGGCCAGTCCTCTTAAAGTTTGGCAGAAGAATACATCAAGTACATACTGAAAATTCACATTTTTGGAAATTTCATACCATCTATTGCTTTTCTAGGTTCCAGCTCTAGCACCAGATGTCTTACGCAAAATGACTAAAAATTTCACCCATGAAGATGAAATGGTAAAGCTACAAACAATGAACTTGGCAGCAAAGCTGTGGTTTACAAATCGTCAAGAATGTGAACTGTTGGTGCGATATGTACTGCAGTTGGCTCGATTCGACCAAAGTTACGATATTCGGGACAGATGTCGATTTTTGCGAAATCTACTTTTCAGCGATAACAAATTATCTATATTTGCTAATGAAATATTTATTACCGAGAAACCATCACCAACTACACAGAGTACTTTTAAAGGTGAGATTGAGTTTTTTTATAAATGTAAAATTTAAAGATAAGATTTTCTTTGTAGGCAGAAAGGACATTGAAAATTTACCAGTAATTTAGAGAGTGATCCAAAAATTTTGTTGCATTTACAAATTCATGCTTGTACGAAAAATCTGAGTTACTATTAATCATAATTATTTATAGCACGTAAATTTTTTTAAACCAGAAAACTCTCACCAGACAATACTAATTGTTTGTGCGCTGAGCCTGGTTTGATTGTATAGCTAAAAATAAGGGCTGGAAATGGATAAATTCATTTGATAAAGAAGATTTTTGAGGACAGAAGATTTTGAAGAAGTTAAAATGATAAAAGAAGGACAGGAAGGGAATGGAAATGAATCAGAGGATTTGATGTTCTTTCTTTTCTTATAAATTTTTGATTGTAATTCCAGATCGCGAACAATTCCAACTGGGAAGTCTATCACACTTCCTCAACCAGCGTTGTAGGCGATATCGCGATTTACCACAATTTCCGGAAATTGCACCTGATCCATCTATGCGAAATATATGTCAGATGGAAGAAATAAGTGATGATATGCGAGACATTCATGAAACTGAAGACGATGAAAGTGAAGAGGAAGATTTCTATTCGGACGATGAAGAACTGAGTCAGGAAGAAGAAGAAAGTGATGAGGAGGTATGTATCGCATGAAAAAGAGCTGAAATATAGGGGATGGCTCTGTTTGTTTGATTCAATGCAAACTTCAGTTGAATTACATCTTAGATATCAGTGAATAATAAAAATTAACTGTTACTGCTTATAACTACGAACTTCAGTAATTCACTTATCAGTTTGTGATCATTATGAGAATGAGTTGAGGACGACTGGTTCAAATAAAAACTTTTCAGGACGAAGATGAAAGTAATGAAGAGGAGAATGAAACTGAAGATGATGAAGATAGGAAGGGAAGTAAAGGTGATGAGAGCGAAGAAAATGGAGTTCTCGCAATATCTGAGCCTAAAGCGTAAATTTTTATGAGTATAGAATTAATATACTCAGCAAAAAATATAAAGTGATTAAACCTATCACAGAGGTAAATTTTCACTCAGTTTAATTTCACCTCCCTCAGTGAAATTGAATGACAAATTTTGCATTTTTCAGGTTTGGAAATCTCGACCTTTTATTGGATTTAAATTTTGAGCTAACACCGATTCTTACGAATAATCATGCCGTGGGACCGAAATTAGTGAAAACGCCGTTTATGCCACTCATGAATCATGCAGTCTGGTCCACTGGAATCAATATCGATATATGTTTCCCGCGTGAGACATCATTAATGTCGTCGTCGATGTGTGCTGTTTTATTCAGATTCACAAACAGTTTAGAAACTAAATCTACAGAAATCACAGCATCACCCAAGGTTAGCTTAATACTTAATTTCCGGATAGGTTTCAGTCAATAAAGTTCGAATTTTAGATTTGAATTTCCTGGTAATTTTAGCCATTATCTAGCTTACCTCCTGATATTCATGGCACACGCATATAGTGTTCCTACGAAATAAGCTCTATATTATAGAGATTTAATCCTTTCACGATCATGTTATCTGTGTCCTATGATTTCCTAAAAAAAATTTCGTCAACTCTTTGTTTTCTTCTTCAACAAGTATTTTTTGCATTAATTGTAATCTTAAACTTTCTTTTTTTTTTTTTTTTTTTTTTTTTTTTTTCAGCATATAATATATGAAATAGAAATACTTTTTTTTTTTTAAATTTTTTAGGTTAAAGACCAAGTGTCAATTAGTGACCAAATTAAAGTGGGCAAATTATCACCCGGTGAAAGTATCATTAAGAAAATTTACATCGATTTTGGTGATAGCAAACGGGCATCTGAATGGATTATCAGCGCGGAGGATGCTAGCGAAGTGACAGTCACTATTGAAGCTCCAATGGGCGAGCAGATTGAACCAATAACGATGACAGAAGAACAGTTTATCAACGGAGTTTTGCGTCTAAGTGGGATGAACGAACACTGTGGAAATCTAAAGGAGCCTTTGAGACCGGAAGAGTTGTATGCTGTTGCGAATTGCACCAATGTCACTGGTTCCGAAGTTTGTTTTCCAGATTTTAAATATTGAATTACTTGATATAATGAATACCAAAACTTGGACAATTGGTAGCATAGTGTATTGTCTCATTCTTCTGATCCATATTTATTTGAGTACTGGTTATATTCGATCACAAAGGAAAATAGTCATTTCAAAACAGAAATTCATTGCAAGTTTTTTGTTTTAGGTCCATTTTTGTGCGCAAACACTATCTAAGAAGCAACAGGTATTAATTGCTCTAGAATCAAAACAAGTTCATGTGCACTGCGAAAATATCGTGCTTGGCTCACTCCTTTGCAATGATATTGTCAATAAATCTTTGGAAAAAACATTAGAAACGAATCCTGAGAAATGAATACTGCTGATTTTTTTTTTTTTTTACTTTTTCATACTCAAATGATGACAATCTTGCTTCAGAAATTTTGCAAGAAGTAGATGGAAGAAACAGTATTGCTATTACTTCCCTTACGCCTGACAGCTAAGCAGTTACTTCGGAGAAAAACCGTTCTCACAGAAAAAAAATATTTCGCATTTAGCTTGAAAAAATTATAATCGAATTATATTACTAGACCTTTCTAAATTCTTCCGTTAGTAAGAACTGTAAATATCTGCATAGATGGCCTGGTGGTAGAGTTATTATTTTATTATTTGTTATGTTGTTATCAGTTTAAAGTATGTCCACTTCATGCTTCGTACTTTATTCGCAATTTCTATCTGTGATAAAAATAAGTTGTAAGCTAAGCTCTGAACAAATGAAACACTCGACAAAAATGAATTGTCACTTCAAAATTGGTTTATCGAAGTAAAAGCAAACAGTGACTATTTATAACCTGATCTATCTGAATGTCAAAAATTACTAAGTGTATTTTGATCAATTCGTGTATCCGTTTAAATGGAAACTTCTCGCAAGATAAAGAATATTGTTTAATTTTCCATCATTCTGTTACGACACTGTGAGGACACTTTATAGGACCACTGTATTTTCAATTTCATTCAATAAAAAATTTTTTAGAACCTTCATTATTGAAAATTCAAAAGCACTTACCTCATCTATCAAATTACTTTCAAAGCGATCTCAGCAATGTTACAACTGGATTTTTGAAAGTTTGAAAAAAAAAAAAAAAAAAAAAAAGGAATTTAACAAATCAACTAAAAGTCATTATACTCGAAATAATCCATAAACAAGCTTGAGATAATTTTCATAACGTAATAAATAGGCACTATCTAAACTTACAGTTAACAAATAACAAATTTAATGCACATATATAAACAACCAGAGATTTTTAGGAATCACGATAAACGTCAATAATGGGAACGCAATTTCCTTTTATGTATAGGATGCCTTGGCTGAGCATGTATCCTTTTCAATGTATTAATGACAACATAACGACTAAACAGCATATAAAGATATCGAAACCATACCAGCTGAGAACGATGCGCCCACATAGCTCGCCAAGCTGTGATATATAATAGCGGTGAAGAGATGTACAGAAATGTCGAATGGAAGGAACTGATCACAGCATCCAAAAATACCACATATTTCCTCCAAAGTGGTACACTTTCCAAGACAAAAATCTAGAAAAATACTGTTATATCTCAAATCAATCTTTTTATGTTATCTTTTCATCATTTGGAATGGATTATCATTCAATGAATTATATTCTCCTACAAAAATAAAGGTACAAATCATCTGGTTTAATTCAGATAATTTTCTTCCTGAATAAGGATGATAAATGAAAGATAAATACAACTTTTTCATAACTTTAAATATTTTCTATCATCTTTTTTAAAAATTTTGATTTTCAATTGGTTTTATATTTGAAACTTTTATTTGAATTTCAGCCGTTCCAATAAATTTCTAAATATTCCGGAGATAAAAATCTGGAAATTGAATGGTTACCTGAACTCCAGCCGGAATCAAACCATTTGTGTAAAGATACTGCAATGCTCGAAAGCATCCAATATGATTGGGATGAGCGCTAACACCACCTTCATCAAAGGTGATTACCAAGTCGACATCCAGCATTTGCATATGTCTTAAGATCACTTTGGCTAACTCTTCCTTGGACCACTGAATAAATCCATCTTGAAAATTATCATAGTCCAGAATGGTCAGGTTATCGAGTGATAATCCATGTATAATGAAAGCACTAGCTAACTCATATTTACGTGTTACACCCAGACCACTTGAATTACCCGTAGAAATACAAAGCAAATAAATATTTGATCCAGAAAGTCGTAAGCCATGAAGAGTTGGAGTAAAAAACATTGTTTCATCGTCAGGATGAGCAATAACCAACAATGCTCGCCGACATTTTGGCAAACTTCGTCGTTTTGCGCGATCACATAACAGCGAAAGCAATAATAAAAATGTAACAATGAAGAAACCAAAAAGTGGAAGAATCATTCAGGAGATAGAATTTGATGATTTTTACCTTTCTTCTTTGGAACTATTCACCGTTTCAAGAATCTGAAATGAGAGAAAACTCAATTTGTAAATCGAAGATTTCCAAAGTCTCACCTGAACACTTCATCGTAATGATAACAGCTATTTGGTATCGAAACAAACCAGTACATTTCAAGATCAAAAAGTTTTCATAACTAAGGAGTTTTCATCTGTCAACCAGTTAAAATCAGCACTCCTGCTCGCCAATAACTTAGATATAGTGTAATTCGGATGAAGTAGTTTAGCAAATGTATTATGGATTCCTACAAGATGTTTTCATACAGTCATTCCGGATGTGTAATAGTGTCTATTACAGAAAAAGTTGACGGAAAATTCAATTATCTATGTAATGAATATACAGACAAATGAACGCAAAATGTATAAGTGATTATTATGCCAAAATTTAGCTAACATAAATGAAAGAATATAACATTTCCAATTTCAAAATAATTTACTATTTTCACCATAACCAGATAGTGAAAAGAACTCGTAATGTGGATAAAATTTCAAAAAATTATGAGAATTGTGAGAATCAAGTTGTGAGAATTCAGATCAGAATTTGAACTGTAAAACCGAAAACTGTAGCTAAAGCGTTCAGATCAGCTTCCATAAAAGGAATGCCATAAAAAATCTAGATGTTCTTAAAAATGATATTCAATACTGTTGTACTTCTCAGAAATACTGGAAGCATTAATATAAAATAATTCAGTATCATCAACGTCATTTATTCATCCACATCTAAATTTCCATTATCATGATCGGATGTAATTAGTACGAGATGATAACACTAAAAGGGAGATGGATGAGATGATTTGCTTTAATCATAGAAAGATTAATTTGATAAGCAAAACAGCAAACATGATTAATTTAAGAAGCAAAACATGATTACAGCACATGTTTTGCAATTAAAATTGTTGGTAATGCTTTTTTATCTCCTTTTATATCCTCCCTGCGTCTCTTTACTCCTTTTCTTTTCTTCCCTGATTACCGAATTGATTTTTCTTCGTTTATTTCAACAGGAAAAGTTTCGCATTGGATTTTCGGTATGGGTCTTGGGATTTCAAAATCTTCACCCAGTACATCTGGTAGGCAGTGCAAATGGTGTGTTCTAGCATTAACAGGTTAGTGATAATGACAAAGATGTTTTAATGAAACATTATTTTAAAAAACTGAAATACCTCAGCAAACGTTGTAACACTTTCTCCTCTGTTAATACGAAAACGATCACCGCATAAATTGACCATTTTCTGGCCAAACTGTTGTAGATTATCAACTTGGAGTGCTGCAGATATGGATAGAATGAATAAACCAACACCAGATACCGATAAAACAGTAGCAATACCAAGTGCGCGTATTCCAAGCGCAAATCCACTCCGAATGTTTTTCAGTTGTTGACCTTTGGTGTGCCGATATGAGGATCGTAAAGCACAACCAAAAAATGACCCGAGTGCAAATGCGCTCACTAAAATAAGAATCAATTTTCTCGTACGTGGAAATAAACAAATCCTTTCAAGTAAAGCTAGGCAAGTGATTTCCGATATGTCTAAGATTGTCTCTGGCTCAATATCTTGACAGTACAACAATGAGAAATCTCAGTTAGTAATAGCAGTTATATTTGACGGATGTATCGTGATCGAAATAGTTGAATGAAGAGTGAGCGGCTATTTATTACACGAGGGATGACAAAAATGGAATAATCTTTCTTCCCTCTTTCTTTTTTCTTTCGTATTCTTTTCCTCACTGACAAATTTGCAAAAGGATTGTGGACAAGCAATAAGATATCTAATCAAAACATTTAAAAAGAGAGAAAGTAAAAAGTCTTTTCTGAGACATTTATTGTTAAAAGTTAGAAACGTAGGAGAGACAGAAAAAAGGCATGTCACAAATCTTAGAATCATTTTCTACTTACCGTTTATAAGAACGAATACCTAGCAAAATTGATGAAAAAATGAATATTACTTTCTGAACTAGATCATATCAGTTAGCATATTTAGCCTAGAACAGATATACGACTCTGATTAAATAACAGAGAATGAAAATTGCCCCTTAACTATTAAAAATTCCCATTCAAGAATTATGGTTCCCCATAAGAAAATTGATTCACAAGCATAACTGCTGGAACAATACGAAAAGAGATTCTAAAATATTAAATAAACTGTCCCTAACTGATTGGGAGATAGAATTCATGGTCAAGAGAAGAAATGAAAAGATAGCTTTTATTATGAAGGTATTCCACTATAAAGTATAAGATATTTTTGTGAATAAAAAAGAGTTGTCAGTAGTGCCCCAACTCAATTACTGCATTTTGCACGTTCTACTACTGACTGTTTATAATTCAGCGCAGAAAAAATACTACACAATATTCCAAATTACTAGCATACATTAACATTCATTGAGTCGATAACAGTATGTAATTTATCATTCTGGAATAATAAAATATGCTTGAATGTAAATTATTTCTGATGCTATTGACATCAATTTATCCTACAAATCGCTTGAGATCCGATTGCAAAAATCCATGCATCTAAGTAATGTTTTCTGCATGAGCAATTGCTTTGAATTTAGTACTGAAAAAGGCACATGAAAAGTGCGCTCTACAAAACGACTATAGTCAGAGTGCGTGTTCAGTACAATGTATAGAACATTTTGAGAAAATATAACGATGAACAGTTTCAGATATAAAAAATTAATCAGGAGTCAAAGAAAAAATGAAACAAATAACGGGGAATTAAATTGAAACCAAGATAACAAATACTTATATGCTACTTACCATAAAATACGGCAGCAAAATTGAAAGACAAATCAGGAAGAGCCAAACATTTTCAGCATGCAACAGAAACAAAAAAATGTAGCGTACTATTTTATCATAAGACCTTTATGCTGGCAAAAACTTCATCATACTGTAAGAAACAGCATTATTTTCGATGCAGTGTGCTTGAAAATGTGAAAAAGATGAAGGAAATGTGAATATGAGTGGTGACATAATCGTTCTGAAGAAAGATGAACCACGCTAATAATAAGATGAAGGAAATATTAACTGGAGGAAATTAGGATCAAGATAACTGAGAACATTTTTCTGATAAAACATTAGTTTACGGTGAATGACACAATATTATTGCAAATGTATTCAAAAACTGACTACACAAGAATGGGCCACTAAACTATTCCAATAATTTACTTTAAGTAAAACTGTGAACAGTTAATTACAGCATTTTTGAGCACATATCTTTCTTAATTATCAATAAAATAATGAAACAACTTACAAAATTTGATTTTTGCCGATGT
Source organism: Onchocerca lupi (assembly GCA_028564675.1). Lineage (NCBI taxonomy): Eukaryota > Metazoa > Nematoda > Chromadorea > Rhabditida > Onchocercidae > Onchocerca > Onchocerca lupi. The sequence goes on along the minus strand of JAOVVO010000021.1, from coordinate 66,133 downwards.
AAGAGTGAAATTCGAAAAATATGTTTCAATATTTCTTACAGGTTTACTCTCCGATACGCCACTAACAACATTCACTTCTGTAACTGCATTCTCCATGCAAAATAATGTCTTTCAAACAAGTCTGACGAAAGCGTTCAATAGTGATATTTTTCAATCTACAATTTCAAACAAATAAAAGATAAAATACTTCCATTGATTCTATAGGCTGCAGTTTGCGCGAATTTTTAGAAGGAAGTAATTGTAATATACAAAGCACATGATGGAATAGAATATCTAAAAACTTTGAAGAGATCTGAAGTTGGATATATGACAAAACTAAGCATTTTTAATCAGTTCCATTGCAATATTACAGAAAAACAAAATTAAGTTTCAGTCTTTGAATATATCTCGTACTTGAAAGGATATCAGAAAATAAGACGATTTATATGTTCCAATAGTGATAACAATCAATACATAACACTTTTATTTTCTGATGTCTTTTAAATGATGTGCTACTCGGCAGCAAATGAAAATGAAGAAATCAATCGCAGACCAAAGTAATTAATCAACCTCTCCATCTAGAAGCATGTATCATTACATCCGGTGCCACGAGTATCTTCTCATCTATATTGCCACGATAAATTTGCCAAAAATTAATATCTCAAAGTCTATCAATTTTCGAACAAATTGATAGCTCCAAATTCGATTATAACTCAAGAACTTTCAAAACCGAATCATAGTTCGAGAATCTCCAACTCGAATCATAGTTCGAGAACTTACAAACTCGGATCGTACCTCGAAGATCCTCAAATCCCAGCCGTGGTTCGAAAATCTCCAAACCCGAGATACGGCCCAAGAATTCTTAACCCGATTCAGCATATAATCGAGCGCAAAGGGATGTTTTACTCCTATCCCTTCTTCATCTCATATAATTCGAGCGCACGTCGCCCGAATTGGCGGTTTCATTAGTTGAAGTGAATATTGAAGGCAGGTGATTCAGAAATGGTGGAAGTGAGTGCTCATCTACGGGAAATGACTGTGAGAAGGTGAAAGGTCAGCTTGCGTATTATCACTGCTAAACTTCAGATGGATGAGTTGAAAGAGGTATGAATGATTAGTTGAAGATGCTTCTGAAAACGACGAGGGAAAAGAATGATTCATCGAGTGAGGATATCGAAATGGTAAGAAAGTACCAGCTATGGATGTTGAAGGCTGAAATTGGTGAAGCTGTTGCTGGTTCTCCAAATTCCAATGAACTCACTCACCAGGAGGATCTTTTCCAGGTTTTGTTGTCGTTGTTTCTTTTATCTCTTGAGAGGTAACTTCACTTCGTATTTATTGACATATATTAACAGTGAATTATGGGATGGGTGAGTGAGACAAGAATTAAATTGTTTACCATTGATCATAAAGTTAAAGGAATGGGCAAAAATAAAAATTGTGCGTCCAAGTGTGTTTATTGGATATCCATAAAATTAACTGAATTTTTTATGATTAGAAGGAACAAGAAGGAACATTTGTTGAAATAATGCATTGACGACGGCCGATCAAAGTAATTCATTGAAGGCGGACGAAATAGCTTATATCCATATTAAAAGGGCATAGTCTCTCTATTAAATAAAAAGAAAAAGAATAGCTAAATAAGGCATTGGTATAGATTACTCATGGCACGATTACAAAAATAATAAAATCATGTAGAAATACCTCTTGGGTTTTTTCTTTCACTTAAAATTGGTTCCTGAAAGTTTTGCTAGTAATTATATTTCATAAATATTATAATTTGTTGATCTATTCGGCATTAAACTATCTAGAAAGCACTATCACATTTTAACCGATGAAAATCAGGTTCGAGCTATTACTAATAGATGGATTAAAAGGAACGATGCAATAAAACTTCTTTGAGGGAGGGGGTAAGTGAGATCAACTTGCGCTTTTACTCGAAGTTTTCCTCACAGCAAATGATATTGTAATGATAGCTAATCCTATTAATTCTAATGATTTTCATCAATGTTAGTATTAGTCCTTTTTAACTGATTTGAATGTTTATCGATTCATTAGATTGTCTTAAACTTGAACATCCAATCATGATTTATATTGTTAAGTGAAGTCCTTTTTCTGTAAAACTCTGATTTTTTTAGGTCGCGTTATTTTCCAATAGTCTTTGGCTTGCATAAGATTTTTCTTTCATAATTGAGGCATTTTGATTTCTTTTAACCTTTAAAACACTTTATAGGCCATAAATTTAATACCTTTGAAGATGCTGAGGGAAAAGTCATTGAATCCGAAATGGATCACAAGTAAAGATTGTTTAAATCGGAAGTTCCATTGTGACGATTTCTATTTGCTGCCTGTTTTTAGAGGCGAAGTCTTCAGTCATTTGATTTCTTTAAAATGCAGGTATTTCTCTATGAATTAGTTGAATTTCTGAAAAAAATTTGTAAATTTTTTTGCATTAACAAAGATGTTTAAATTTTAACCACAAGACCTTGAATTCTATAAGTCGATTGAAATGGATGAGAAAAATTTATGCAGTTATCTCATTATGATAATTGAACAAGTCAGGGTGTATGGAGCGTCAGCACTTATAACATGTATCAGAAGAAAAGAACGTCTTCCGAAACGACACTTGCCTATTTGGTCCACAACTTTGCAAGATTCCATTGTCTGCTTCAGTGGAATTGAAATGAAAACACGGGTTTGTTTTTTGTTTTTGTGATTTTATTGTTTTTACCACATTCCAGTTTCCATTTTCCTTTTCGTCATAATTTAAGCAATAATCAACTCGGAAAAAAAGGTTGGGACAATGGCTCAAACTAAATATGATAAAAACCGCTAATACTTATTTGTAAAATGCTCCATTTTTTCATAATTTGTTTTTGTTTTAGAAACATCAAATTTTGCTTGTGAAAATGATGGGTGGAACAATTTCTAAGGCTTTCACGAAGAAGGTCACACATTTAGTTGCTGATTCTCAGGATACAAACTCCAAGAAATTTGTTGTTAGTTATTTTATTTTTTAGAAGATTTTATTTAGAATATCAGAAGAAAGGACTGACGAGTGTTTCTATCATTCAGCTTTTCTGCAAGAGTGAGGTCAGATTGTAATGTTACCTCTCAGTTAAAAAGCAAATCATTTTCAAAACATATATTGTTTTAATGATCTAAACTAAAAACTTCGTAATATATTAGTCAGAATATTTTTCAGACTGCTGTAGATTATGCAATTCCAGTGCTGTCGGTTAGCTGGATATTTGCTGCATGGAAAAGTGCAAAAGTATTTAGTGAAAGAAAATACACCGATGAAAAGTTTATCAATGAACATAAGCTCCAAATTTTTGCTAAATGTGTAAGCCTATTGTTTTCTTTTAAATTATTGTTAAAGGATTTTTCATTAGAGGTCTAAATACAATAATATTATTAGCAATAAATATCAGTGTCAATATGAATAAGGATGCAGTTGAATTCTTAAATCTTTTTCAAGATCAATACAAAACTAAGATACTAATGTAGCCAAATATTTAAGCAAGTTTGTATCTGAATAGCAAAAAAAAATTGTTCCTACCTGACAAAATTAATTTTAGGTTATAAGTTGCTCAGGTATAGCCCCTCAAAATCGTTCAACACTTTCGCATCTTATTGAAGCAAATGGTGGTGTCTATACGGGAAACATGAAGAAAAATCACTGCACTCATTTAGTGACCGATTTGAATTCGGGTGAAAAATACAAAATTGCTCGAAAATGGGGCTGGAATCAAATCAAAATCGTTCGTTTGCGATGGGTTACAAAAAGTTTGGAGAAGGTATATTCGTGGAAAAATTGAGAAGTATAATTTTTTTCAAATCTTTATTACGATTTGTGAAAGTTGTTACTAATGACAGCACTCACTACTCTCGTTATTTTTCATCATAAATTCAGGGATATCGTCTTCCTGAAAGACTTTATGAAACCAAAATCAATTCTGCGATTGAGTGTAGTACACCACGAGCTTCGCAATTAACGCAGTTTCAACCGCTTACAAATCTAGAAATTAGCGTCATTCGTCGCTCAACTGATCAGCAAACAATAGGTAAGCGCTTAATTTTTTTCATGATTTTGCTCGAAAAAGTTCGAGCTTTTTTTTAAAGTGATAGACACTGATATTAGAAGGGGGAACTATAACAGATAATTTCAATTTAATCTGTAAATTATTATTGATACCATAGAACTTATTATGTGAGGAAGGGAAGGTTCTCCAAGTTGATTTTAGTTTCATCTTATTCACTGGAACTTCTTTTATAAATAGTGGTACTAATCCTTTATCAGCAAAACAATTAGAAATAATTTGAAATGTTGGTACAACCTTACTCATTTGGTGGGATGAAAAAAGAAGCTTTATGTTTCACAAAAATAATTATAGATGCGTCGGAAGGCAATGGACCGCTATCAAATGTTTCACAAATGCATTTAACGAAAAATGAGAGTACCATAACAGAAATAAATAAATCAATCTTCATCGAAAGGTTTTTCGTTATTTGCATTATCCGTAGCATGTAATTTTTTTCCTTTTTTTTATAAATTTATGAAGATTTTAAGTGAAACTAATTCGCCACAGAGCAGATTGTTTAAAATAAAAACCGCCTACAAAAAATCTTTGAATATTTGACAGGTGGCATTATAAAATCTTTTTCACAAACCTCAGATCAGTGTATGTATCTTATATTGCGGCTGCACTGAATACACAAGGACTTTATAGTCCGATAATTTATGCAGAGTTTTAAGTTTATTTGCTGATACAGTTTGGAAAGTCTTGTCTCAAGTTTATTAAAAACTCTACAATTTTTAAGTAATTCGTTAAAAGTGAAACCATCGCAGCGAACGATGATGGGAGTGGATCCGATTGTATTCTTTGACCTGGATGCTCTTCAGTTTAATGATTTTATGAATGTAGGTTTATCTTTGCTTTTTTTTCTTCCATTAATTTGAAATCCTTCTGTTTTTTCAAAATAAAATGTCTATTTTTACACTGAAGAGTTTCAACTCGACTGTTGGAAATATTTTTAATAGTTTTAAAACAATCTATTTTATGAAATTTTCAGTCTATTACTTTTTCTTTTTTTTTCAAATGATATAATCCATTTCATCTTTATTTAAGAATTGTATCATCTATTTGTGTGGAATAGAAGATGAAAATTACAAAAAATACAAATGGCTCACCAATAGGGTTGGATCAGGTCGACGTGACAGGCTTGTGTATACTGATACAACTCATGTGGTGGTTGGTCCACAAAAGCTGGATTGGAAGTTGATTAAGCAGGTCTTTTTTAGCTTTTAAGCGCTGATAAATGCAGCTTAATCAAGTATTAGCAATATATACATGATGGAATTCCGATTTGGTAGGGCAAATATACCATTTTTGAAGCTTTGGTAGGGTTATATGGTAATCCTTTTGGATGCATTTGATAAAATCAGGTGATTCGAATCAGTGATGATTTTTTTCTATTACAATTTAAGTAGCGAAAAAAAAGAATGATTCACAACTAGTAACGTAAACTTTTCTCTCAAAAACTATTGTACACTCTATCTCTGGTTACTCAGGCATAAATATGTTGCTATTTAATCATATTCATAAATTCTATTTTACTTGTAAAGACATATTTCATTAACATTATTCATAAAATTTTTGTTTGCAGCTTAAGGAAAAAGCACATAGTAATGTAAAAGTAGTTACATGTGACTGGTTATTGGATTGTGCCAAAGCACAAATAGTTTTGGATGAATCAAACTATTTGATTTTCAAACAAGAAAAAAGCAATTTTGAATTCTCGCAATACAAATCAAATATAACACCTATGAGAAAACTTGACTATAGCGATGAAGCGAGAACGAGAACCACATTGAAAATTACTGAGGTAAGTTTTTCTTTAGATCTTATGTAAGGATTTTAAAATTTGTGATTGATTTTTGGATTTCACAGGAATAAGATGAAGTGAATTTTTTCCTCTTGGATTATCCTTTTCTATTGGAAATCAATTCTCCCTACCCTGAAACAATCTAAATTGTAAATCTTTTCTCATTTATTGATTGAAAAGTAATCTATTTCTTCAAGACCACCTCAATTTTACTTCTTAAGAGTCTTTGATACTGCAAGCTTTTTTTTTAATTTATTTAAAAAAGTACGATTTTTTAAAATTTGTTCGCAATCATATCCATTTTTCTTATTCATCCGTTTCAACTTGTTTTTACATCTTAGGTTTGGAAATATTGATTTTTGAAGTAATTCATCTGTCTTTATTCAGATAGGATCTAAACTGCTAGGTAAAGCAGTTGAAATATTAACGAATGCTGAATTGGATCCTGCAAAAGAAATTATTTGGGAAAGACCAGTAAGCAACGATGATGATGATGATGGCGCTGATCGTCATTTATTCAGTGGACTGTCATTTAGAATCGTTGTCAGCAAAGAAGAAATTCGAGATAAACTGTTTTCTGATATTGAAAGTTATGGAGGTAATAATGTTTTCGTACAAATTGCAGGTAGTCAATTCAAACACAATTATAAGGCTATGCTAAATAGTATGGCAACAGCATTTTAAACTTAGTTGCATAGGCCTAACGAATTATAAATAAATGTTATAGGGAATAAATGTGGCAATCTCAGTGAAGTGAAAATAATCACTCAAGAAAATTTTGGTTTCAATAAGATTTCACCGATTTAAAACGACAATTTTCAGGTAAGATAGAAGAGAAAACAAAAGTTTGGGTCAATTATATGGTGTGTGAAGTGCTCGATTGTCTACTCAATGATAATGCAACAAATTTTAATTGCGGTAGTGTTGTTTCATCGTTTTGGTTGGTGCGTAATTTTCGCATTTGAATTTTTTTTTGTCAATTTTTCTTAGATCGATGCATGTGCATATGCGCAGAGTATGAAGAGAATAGTATGAAAGTTGAAATGAGAAAATTCCTCAATTTTCTTGGACTATGAAATATTAAACTTTTTCTGTTGTTTGCGAATTTAATTGGCCATTTATTAGTTGTCCTTTTTTTCCAATCTAAATGACCATTATGCATAATGTAAGAGTGATTATGATGTCGAGAATATTTCTCATTAATTTCAATTTGATTTTATCCGAAAATTTTTTTACTTCCAGCAAGAATGTGTTGAAAAAGATGCAATAATGAATACCGAAAAGCATCCACTTTATCGACCTATCGAAGCATTTGAAATTTCACAGATTTTTGATGGGCACATTGTTGGTTTAAGCATATTACCCGAAACTGAGAAGGATATTTACACTGATATTCTTTATAAGTTCGGAGCCGGGTAGGTTTCTTTTTCAACTTTCAAATTTCATGTTATATAAGGTTTCCAAAACTTCAAGAACTAAAACTGATTCCAATTTGAATAACTTATTACTAAGCGATGTTTCATCATTCAGTGTAGCGCGTCATTCAGTGATGATTTTGTTGCGTTCTGAATATATTCACATGCCAGCTCTTAATCTGTCCCATTTAATTTATTAATTGTTTGTTTTCGGTCTATTTGCTCTATGAACAATGAGCATCGAATTTATAACTGAAAATTGTTTATTCCTAATTAAAAATGTTTCTCAGCGTGAAAAATCAGTTGGAACAGGATGAGGAGTTAAATGTCTGTACAGAAATAGTAACCGGTGCTGAAACGGATCGCACCGATTCTGCACGCCGTTGGCAAATACCTGTCTTAGATCCATCGTGGATTATCGAATCTGTTATTCAGGTGATAAATCGAACTTTTATGGAGATTTGTAAATGAAAGATTTTAGATATTCTCTTTTCTCATTCTCAAACAGGTTATCCATAACTTCAGTTTTTTTCTTCTAGAATCAAGTGCAACCAGCGCAGCCGTATTTATTCTACGATCAGTCATTCAAGAATTATACGCGGAGTGATCGATTATGGGTATGTGCTATACAACGAAAACCAAGCAGTCATAGAGCAGATATACTGGATAAAATGAGTACTAATAATGAACTGCCCATTCAAAAAAGTTTAAGCGAAAACGAAAAAAAGGCAAGTCCACTAAACAAATAAATCCAAAATGATGGAAGTTAGGGAATGATTGAGGACCGAATGTTTGAAATATTGAATCAGAATGTGTTTGCTAAAAAAGATGTTGATGATATTGATTTGTTTGTATTATTTATACAGAAGTTTATTTGTACTTTGTATTATTTATACAGAAATTTCATTAACCTTTCTTTAAGAATGTCACGAAATAAGGTTGCAAAGTAGAAAAAAAAATTTTTTTTGAGATGGAAATTAAATAGATCTAGTTATCGAAATTATGAGAAATTTTTTTTCTTAAATGTATTTGATTTTTGATAAAAAATGCAACAACATTTCTTTTCAGCAGTGTGCCGATAAAAGTCCAAAAGAACAGACAAATAGCAATTTAGCAGCAGTTTTGGATCTTGCCGAGGCGTTTGCTTATGTCGATGGAATAAATACACAGAATACATTGAATACTTCACCAATCGGGGAAATTTGGGTGCATACCTCATTTTTCGTAAATTTGATCTCAGTATAATTAATATAATTTATTTTATTTGATCCATTTGGTATATTTAAATAAAGGAAGCAAGTATAATTGATCATGCATCAATGAAAAATAAATAAACATTGAAAAGTTGTGATTTTTCACTATATGATGACGATGGCAATATTTTGGCTGCTTACAATTGTTTAATTACTGTGTTTTCAGATGCAGTAGTTTTTGCGAAGTATACTTTTAGCTTTTTATGTCTTTAAATTATATATCCTTAGCAATTACAGAATGATACAACTGTAGATCGTATACTTGGCGAAGCAGTGGTTAAAACCGCTCAAGCAAGTAAGGCTCCTTGGAAATCATCGATAAGCGATTATAATCACATACAGGTTACTTTATGGATTAGTCTTTTCGCTGTAATGAACGAATCATTTCAAAGTATCCTTTATTTTGATAATAATATAGTTTTTTGCTGATTTCTTCCAAAACTGGTCGAAATTGAGACAAGAAAATAGTAAGTCAAAATCAATGAGCTTGATGTGTGCATAACTTACGATTTTATCTGAATAATATCACGGCCATTGTTCGGAAAATCTGAACTTTTTTGAAAATTTTCATATTAATTTAATTTTATGTATTAAGTTTTTATAATTTATAATTTTGTAGACCAGACAAAATAAGAGAAATGCCGGATCAATCTCACTGTCGGAGCCTATGGAAAGTCCTAAAAAGGCTAGAACAGTCATTTTTGGAAATTATTACGAATCCATTATCTCAAAAGACGAAAAGAAGTTTGTTAATATGTATTTAAGCATACCTTTCCAGAAAATTCTACATACATTTCAAATGCGAACAACGACGGAATTTAAGTTAATTTTAAATAAGTTTTAAAATAAGTTTAACTTGAACAGTCATTTAAGGAGAAAGATAGCTGAAAAACTAGCTAAACTTGCTACACAAAGAGAAGAATATGTGCGGTCTTTAGAGGCTGAAAAGGAAAAACAACGTGTATGTTGATTTCATTTGTTTTTGTGAGAAATGAAATTAGATAGTAATTATTTCAAAGTCTTTTTAGTATACTGAGAAATTATAATTTGAATTTTGCTCATCATAAATGGTTGAAAAACTGGTTAAATTTTTTAAACAAAAAGAAGATTGTGCATGATCTATAGAGATTGAAAGGAAGAACAACATTTATATTGATATCATTTGTTTTCGTAAAAATGAAATTATATAATAATAACTTTAGAGCCTTTCCAATTTATTAAACAGTTATTATTTGAATTTTGCTTATTACATATGTAGGGAATTAATTTTCAACTTTTCGAAAGGTCAGTGAACTTCGGCATCTTCAGGAGCAAGAGTGGAAAGCAAAGGTACTGGTACATGTGAATTCACCAAAACGAAGTGCTAAAAAAAGATATGTTGAACCGCCTGAACAGGAATACTATGGATGGAAAGAAAGTAGTCCACGTCCGTACGCGTTTTTCTACTGTTTTTTTTAGCGTTTTTGTTTAAATCTTGCTTATCGAAAAACTTTGCAGTCTTTCGATATGTATATTAAGGATGTATATTGTGGGGATAAGTGTTTCAAATCATTTCTTTCATATGGTAGTAGACATTGTTGATGGTAAATCGCCAATAAATCTTAATCTTATTGGAATGCTCACAGTTATGATGTGCTTTTTAGCATTGCTACACAGATACTCAACCCTTTCGATACTAATCTAGTAAGTTTTTTGCAGATTAATAATTGTTTTTGCAAACTTAGGTTTTTTTTTTCAAATTTTTATTTATTTTTGTTTGTATGTATGTTATTTATTTATTTTTTTGCATCGTTTCTTTTTCAAAACATTTTGCTATGATGTCCCTATCGATCAAGTGATGCTTAGATAATGATTTAACAATTTAATATTAGAAAACAGTAAAAGTTGAAAAAAGTAAAAATAGCAAAATGAGTTGAATTCCTTATTAAACTTTCTCAGATTCTTTTTTAAAGAATGGAAAAATTGGAAATTTTATTTTTTATTTGTAGGAAGAGAACAATGAAATGATGTTTATGTTCAGTGAAATGAAAGAACAGAATCAAAGAAAGAAAATGAGGTGATTTAATTATCGTGAGTCATAATTATCTTTTATTGCTTTTTCATATTGATCAAATATAGCTACTGAGATCTAATCAATCAGTATTTTAAAAAAGTTATGAACCTGAAATGACTTTCGGAATACTCAGAAGTCGAACAAGAAATGAAAAGATTTTTGATCTATAAATTAGACTTAATTTTTATTTTTTATTTTTGAAGTTAAAGCAGTGCATCAGTTATTTTTGAGCTATGCAAAAGAATCAGTTTGGCGTTCAACTTATACTGTTTTTTAAAAACGGAATCTATTACCTAAAGTTCATGTTGACTTCACTGTTTTTGGAATTTAATTTGGATTTGAATTTAAGCATTGCGAAAGAATGTGAAAACGCTGTTACAATGAAAACATCTGTCATACCTAACAAGACAATATGTTTCACTTCAACTGCGCTGCATGTAGGTCTCCATGCCTTTTTTTTTTTTTTTTTTTTTTCAAAAATGGAAGTTTTATTCCGAATTTAGAATGGAATTCCGATTAAATTTAGGTATAAAAAATTCACTTAACTATATAACAAGATTCCTAGTCATTGTTAGTCACTTAGAAGACTCTAATTCCATCATTTGTCTTTTGCAGGATAGGAATATCTTGGAGACTATGGTTCTGGAATTAGGTGGAGAAGTATGCAACGAATTCTGTGAAAAGATAACCCATTTAGTTTGCGGTCGTATAGTACGAAATGAAAAATTGCTTTGTTCAATTGCCAAAGGACTCATAATTGTTAACGAAGATTATGTCGTCGATTCCCATGCACAATCAAAATGGCTTGAGGTTAGTACTGATCAAATTAGCTATCTCATTCAACATGAATAATGGTATCGATTTTATCTGATAAAGAATAACATCAATTGAATCACTATGCTACGATATGTAATCGAAACAATGGAAAGTTTATTTTATTCTGAATGACGAAAAGGTAATTAGCATTAGAATTACCACTAAAAGAAGTGGAATTCCATTTAATCGTCATTGAGTGTGACGCTCTTAAAATCATTTGACAATGAAATGTATTAAATCTGTTTTATTGCGATGAATCCAAATTAGTATCCGATCTACTATTTGGATTAGAGAATTGCGAAATCAACTGAAGTTGATTACTGTTAGAATATATAGATCTTGATTATTTAAAATAAAGTTGCAATGAATAGAGTTTACGAGTAGGAAACATTTTCCTAATGTAATAGAGTGCCGACTAGTTATAAACTTGAAAGTATATCAAGAAGTCTCGGAAAAAAATGGGAATTATTCCGCATTTTTTATTTGTGTTTTCTAGGTCGATAATTATGAATGGGGAAGTAATCATTCATTGACGAAGCACGGTCTCTCTTCACAACGTTTTGTTTCTTTTGCATTGGCCTGCCGTCGATGGCGACTGAAAATCGAAAAGGTTCTTGAAATCTGTTTCACAAATACAGGATTGTCCATTCCAACCATTCAATATAGGCCAATATCATGTTGACATAATTATGCACTTGATAAAGTTGTGCACTAGTACCCTAGGAAGGCAGGCAATGCCAGTGATCTATTTTTATGGTCGTATTTCAGGTTGCAAGTTCTGCTTTCTGTCCCAGTTATTTCTATATTTTACCGGAATAAAAATCTTATAACCTTCAAAGCAATAAGGAAAAAAAAAAACTGATGGAATTATTAAAATAAGTTGATGCGGCATTATTTAATTGCAGAATTCGAATCAAAGAGCCTTTCACAATTGGAAAGCGTTGTTTTACTGTGGTCGTCATCGGTTTACCGGTCTCAAACGTATCATTGATTTCGGTGGAGGAGAAGCTTATCTAAGGCAAATGTCGTTTTCTTTATCAGTGAAACATTTGTCCGCAAAAGATTTACTGTGGCCCTTTTGCTTTGATTTATTTTTAATTTTTTTTTTAAATCTTGGTATTAGAGCATTGATCAGGCAGTTTAGATTCGACTCAGATTGAACTTTCGTCAAAGCTCAACTCCCACCCAGTTTTTCGAAAAATCATGCCTAAATTCCAGGGATGATGTTTGCTCGCTACAAGGATTTACAGTTGCGCTTGTTGAAAAATCGCGGTTCTGGAATTCTAAGGTCAGCTCCGATTCACTTTGAATTCTATAGGAAATTTCTTTGAAACAGAATAAGAGGAAGTTTTCAAAATATGAAAAATTTACTTTGTATTGACTGTCTTAAAAGAGTATATGTCCAGAGGGATTTAAGATGAATGGTTTCAAATCATTATCAAAACTTTAATATAATAGGAAGAATGCTATTTTTATTTTTTGCTAAATATTCCAAATATAATGGTGCAGAATGTGGTACTTGAAGTTTCTGAAGCAACGGTTCAAATTCTTATCAATTTTTGAAAATGGCAAGTATGATTGCCTTTCAGGAAGTGGTCGAGCTTATCAAGAATAATATACAGTGCTTCGGTATAGATTATCTCGCTACATATTTAACCCTGGAAGAAGCATGCGAAGTTGAAAGGCACTTTCATAAAGATTATGTGTTCGAATTAAATCGTTTATCACGATGTTAAGTTCGTTATAATTAGCTTGAATATCTTCGATACTAGAAATTTCTTGCTTGAAGTGATTCTGCCAAGATCTCGGTTATTATTAATGTAAATGTGTCGCTTAGGTTCCAATCCAAATGTCCATTTTTAATACCTCCAACTTTGAAGTCACTTGTCTTTCACTGTTTGATACCTCTATATTTAGTAGAAAACTAATCACTATATCTTATGATGATATAATACTATCATATACTACTTATTTTAGCTGTAATATTTTTTCGTAAAAACAAGTTAATTGAGGGACTGATCTGACAAATACTCTCAGCAATGAAAAATGTACTGAAGTACAGACAGAAATTGCTATCCCTTTATCCTAGCTATTCTAGCGCTATTATCGTACTCTAATTTTTGCATTCGGTTAATGTAATTCTTCATGTTCCCAGGCATGGAACGAAATAAATGCTTTTATGTATGTATGTATGTGTGTACATATATGACAAGAATCATCTCAGCCATTAAGATGTTTGAAATGGACGAATAAAGCATGCTTCTACATTTTATACATTCCTACCACTCAAAAAGAAATGTAAGGTTTAAGATGACGCATGGAGTATGCAGTAATTGCATTCAAGAATATGATTTGAAACTTTTCGTGGATAAAAATGTTGATGTGAGAAAAATTCATTCCATTTAAAAGTAGACCAAGTTATTTCAAATCTAATTTGGAATTCTAATTCCGCGATTTTTTCTTCGAAGAATACTGGTCTTCCAGACAATATTCTTCGGAGAAAAAATGGATAATTTTTTTGTTACCCAAAAATCAATCTAAAATCATTTATTTTCAAGATGTAATTTAGAAAGAGAAAGATAGGCTACAGCAGCGAAATCATTTACAGAATGCTTCACAATTTTTGTTTCGTCTACAACAATCCGTTTCTGAAAAAAAGGACAATCCACAACGAATGTTTCATATTCACCTCCTTCACCACATATGTGGACACCATATCGGCTGCTGAGATTCAAAAGAAGGTCCTTCATCTGAAAACGTACAAGCATAACAATACTATTTATTTAACACATATAAAGACAAGTGAATTAAGATCATGGTGTTTGAAGTAAAGCTGTTATTGGCTATTTTAGAATTTAAACTAACAAATTTCTAAAGTTTGCCAGTTTAAATTTGTTTTAAAATCTAAATATGTGGCATAAAGAGACAAAAAAATTCCCGAATGATATTATTCACAACTTATGCCATATTCACTGGCGCTACAAATTCATTGCAAAGTCGTACATGATTCTAAAAAGTGTACCTCGACTAAGGTTTTCCCGAGATGCTCTGTCGATAGACCTAATGCAGCCACTTTAACAATAATTGCTTCAATTCCTGATGAAATGATTTCGTCGAATAGAAAAGCTTGATCAGCATTCCACAAATAAGTTAATGATTCCAAATTCAATCTCCGGCATACATTTTGAATGCGATTTTTCTGATAATTACTCAGAATAGCACCACTAGAAACAGCTGCAAAATTTTGGTAAGTTCTTTATAAACAACAAAAAAAGAAAAAAATGCGAATCAAATGTGACAGTCACAAATTTAAAGTCAAAATAATGATCTCCTGATGGATAAATGAATGAAAAATATTCCTAATGGCTGGAAGCTATCAATAAATAACATGTAGAACTTAACAGCAGACTCACAATTTCTCAACATATATCAGTAAGAAATATAATGAAGACAATAATATATCACTTTAACAATGATAACATCTAGAAATTTTTGAACACATGAAATGACAATACAAAAAATGATGACTGCAAATAATCTTTTAATATAATCTTCCAAAAAGCGAGATCTTGAGGGCACATTTGAGAGTAATTCTATAAGATTACTGAACCAGTGGATGTGTAACCATATTACTGAATAAACAAACAAACAAATACACAAACAGTTTTGTAAGGAAACATAGTTAAATACGAGAAAGCTCAACGGATTCTCAGAAATTGTGATCTGCCGGTCTTTCTCTCAAAATAAAAGAAGATCATTCTGCAAAATGTGAACTTACCCTCAATATCAGGATGTTTCTGCTTAACAAATGCAAGCAACTCATACAGATCCTCCACTTCATCATCAATTGTCTCTTCATAAAGAGCTTCCGTTCTTATCGGTCTTCCTTGTATTTCGCGTCGATAAAGTGGGAGACCACAAGCTTCACTGTATAGCTGAAGTAGGTACCATGCAACTAAAATAAAAATCAACGCATTCAATCTTTGGCAGAATTGGACAATAGTGGAAAGAACTGCGAATTTGATGAATGAAACCCACTAAATTATTACATCCTCGAATAAACTATGACTGATATTAGTTGTAGTTAGATCGGGATCAGTTTAAATCAAAAGATCATTCCATACTGTCTATATCGCGTTACATATAAACGTATTTTGGGTGGTCAGGTTACGTGTCTTACAGTTTTATACGTCGTCACGTGTAAGACTACACGTGACGATTGGTTAAAGAAAATGGAAAAGAAGAAGTTACCTGAAGACCGGTATGAGCGACACATTGATACATATAACTGTCGATCTCTTCGTCATTATTGATCGGTGGATGCAAATTAGCAAGACATACAACATCGTGCCCATCCTGCATGCACTTCATCATGCTATAGCAACTATCCTTGCCACCAGATGTCAACCCAACCACCTTCATCCTCTACTTCAACGACCGACCAAACCAATACAATCCCAACATTTCTCGTCAATGAATTTTAATGGCGGTCCGTGAAAAAGTTCTTCTGTCCTGTAGGTAGATATTTTGGGTCTTCTTGGCAATTATTGGGAGTAGACATGAGGAAAGGCTATGGTCTATGGTTTTAATTTTAGTGTATAACATTTGTGGAATACGATACTGGTTGCATAATTCAGCACGGTTTATAAAGCACATTTGCTTTTCCGGTGTTTTTTTAATCTTTGCTCAAGTTCTCAATTTTACCGACCGCTAAAATTTATATCTCCGAGCTTATTTTATTTGAATTACTTTTCATAGCTAAATTTTAGTCCTTATAAAATTTAATTTACATTATGACTTTCTGCTTTGCGACAGCCTTCAGCTGATGGATCAAAGGGAATGATTAATGTGGCGGTGCCATTCTCTTTTAGAAGCCCAAATTTAGCCATATCTGGATGCAATAGTTGTTTCCTTGAAGATGCTTGCCAGGAATGATTGGTTATTGAGACAAATCATATCATTGTTTTTGAGTATAAAATCATATTGTAGTTTGTCATTTCTTATTCACTTCACTTATGTCATTTCTATTTGCTATATGCAATTCTGTGGATTTTCAACATACTTGCAGATTTTACTTTCGTATTTTTTCTCAGAATTCATCGGCGTAATTATGGCTATTCGTTGTCAGTTCGAAGCTAGTAATGAAGTCGGTGTTTTTTGCAAGCTAACTAACAGTTATTGTTTGGTTGGGATTGCTGCATCTGAAAACTTTTACAGGTAAAATAGTTGTTTGTATTTTGTTAATCGGCACTTATTTTCCTCATCTTGTTGCTTTTTGGCTTCTTTTGTATTTTTCACTGTGAGCAAATTATAGTGAGATAAAGCCAAAATACTAAAACAGTCTGACTTCATCTTTCATATGGGTGCCGTCTTCAGAATATTTTTTGAAATAATGGAACAAATAATATTTGCAATTTAAGTTTTAAGATGATGTATTAAAGGCGGTGATGTGATGTAGGAATATCAAAAAGAATTCATTTTTTTTTCTGTGACTTTCCATGCTATAAAGCGAATGAACAAAGTTCTACTCTACTTGTTTTCGAGCAAGAACGGAATACTTTTAGTGTGGTGGAAGGTGAGTTGGCTGATATAATCCCAGTGATTCATTGCTCCATTGCTGGAACTCGAATCGTTGGACGGATAACAGTTGGTAATCGAAAAGGATTATTGGTGCCGAATGATACTACTGATCAAGAATTGCAGCATCTCAGAAATAGGTTGGTACTTTCGGAGAATTTCTAAAGTTTTATAAAAATTCAATATTTGTAGTTTGCCGGACAACGTGAATGTAAGGAGAGTAGATGAGAAACTGTCTGCGCTGGGAAATGTTATTGCATGTAATGATTATGTTGCATTGGTGCATCCTGAAATCAGTAAAGAAACGGAAAAGGTACTACAAATCTTTTTAATTTCTTTTAAATTTCTTAACATTGTTTTTCTAATTTGTTTTCAGCCGATTATTTCTTTTGGTATTTTAATGGTTTTTGCTTTTTTAAAACTTTGATGTTTTTTAATGTTACATCTTTTCAATAATCTTTCTTGCTTTAGCTTTTATTAAACTCTAGAATCTCTAAATTCTTCTTCATAATTCAGGCGCTCGAAGAAGTTTTACAGGTGGAAGTTTTTAGAATGAGTTTGGGCAACCATGCTTTAGTAAGTTATTTATTAATGTATGTAACAGATTTTTAAGCTCCATAATACACTTTCCAGAGGATTTCGCTTACATCGATTTCTTATTATTTTAAAATTCATTCACTTAATATATATAATGTCTCTATTTTATGCATCACTTCCAGGTTGGTTCATATGCTGTTCTTAGTTCTCAAGGAGCTCTTGTTGAAGCAAAAACTTCTCCCCAAACACAACGCGAATTAGCTGCCTTAGTTCAAGTCCCCGTTGTTGCAGGCACCGTTAATAGGTAATAGTTTTTTGTTTAGGAAATACTTTACTATCTAGCGGTCGGCTTCATTTATTTTTCCTGAAAATCAATTCTTTACCTTTATGGAATTAATTATCGCTCCTCATTGGTATTCCCAGATCGCTTAGTTTTAATTTTTTTCATCATTTTATTTTTCTTGTCATGATTTCCAAATATTTTCACCTTATCTTAAGCAGTTTTTACACTTCTTAGTATTTTGCTGTATGAAGTAATCAATTAGAAAACATATCAGTAGCAGCATCACATTATAGTAACACAAATTAATGGAATCGTAAAAAAACAGATTCTGAGAAAGTCTAAAATTCCTCCATACTAAGTTGAAGATTCCTTTTGAAAGTAATATTTCTTTTTGATGCATTGAAAAAAATTCATTTGATATACCATCTCCCACTTATAAGACAAATAGCGTCTAAAAAGACACTGCGTATTCTTTACATAAATTATTTAATTTCAGAAAAAAATATTGTTAATCATTTCCGTAATATGTAGGAAAATTAATTTATATACGGTCTTCTTTGAGCAAAAATCTGGTATTCAGATACAAACTGTTCGATTTTCCTAAAATGTGTTGAATATCAATGACATGTTTTCGCCATTTTATATTAACGCAAAATGTGGCCGGGTTCAGCTAGTCCAAAAATTCTTAAATATGCGCCTTATCTATATAACGACGCGCGCCTATTTGAATGCAGCGTTGTATCAAAATTTCAATTTAATCGCTGAAGAACTTGAAATGTTGCGTAGCAAGTAATAATGAACATTTAAGTTTTTATTTATATAGACACAAGTTTAATTGTCAGATAGATAAACTGCAATCTTTTATGTAGAGGTTCGGATCTGGTTGCCGCTGGCTTATGCGTTAACGATTGGATCGCTTTCACCGGTCTCGACACGACAAGTACAGAATTGTCAGTCATCGAATCTTTATTTAAACTTGGTGATCGTGAGCCATCAGCCATAACTGGTGACATGCGTGATGCTTTGATTGATAGTACTTTATGATGAAAGCTCTATTTCTACGGAAAATAAAAACATGATTTCTGCCAGGATTATAATTTTCACCAATTCTTCAAGTCCTTTTCATTGATGTATAATAAAGTCACCTTCCTGTCTTGTTGATTTGTTTTATGATTGTGTGTTTTCCCTCGCATTTTTTTCTTCGTTACTTCTCATAACTAGCGTTCTTCTTTCTTTTAAATTTCACTCATTTCTTAAAATGAATAAATAAAAAAAGTGATACACGACTTTCTTGTCATCAAAATTGTTGATAACGAAATGTGGGTTTGTAAATTTTGCAGATTAATATGGATGTTTGGACGAATCTAAAAAAACTTTTGTTCTTTTAAGTTCCACTTCTGTTTTTCAATCAGTAATAGCTGCGAAATTAGAATGCTATGTTTAGATCGGTATTTCAACACGCTAGAAAAATCCATTTAGCTCTTAGGTTTTATTAAAAGAATGACGAGATCCCAAAAATTGAAACCTGTACAACTTATTCATGAGGAATACAAAGTTATGCAGTACAAATAATTTTTCTTAATAGAAATTTAGATTCTAAAGAAAGTCCGAATTCATCTTAAATACATAAAGCAATTGGCTAAGACTAATGCATAAGGTATGAAAATTTTAAACCGAAAAGAACAATAAGTTTATGCTGCACGATTTACTATGGTCTCATAATAGAAAACAAATATGAAAGTGATACACGATTGTATTGGTTGTCAGCGATATACTGATCACATAATGAGAACAGTCCAGCAAGTAGAACACTAGCTTCCTTCCAATCACTTCTACATCGAAGTTTCACTGGAAAAGAAGTGATAAAATTTACTTTTTCTGTTCGAGAAAAAGTTCCAAGAGGGAGCTATGGACTTTGTAATTACTAATCATTTAATTCCTTAATGAAGTTTTCGCGCTCTATCCAAAAGTTTTAGTGATTCTTTTGTGTGAGGCATCACATCATTGCCTGCTTTCGCATTACATATCAAAATATTATATATTATAGTGTGGCATGTGCGTTATGATGTTTTTTTAAAATCATTATCAACCGTAAAATACATCATTATGTAAAATAGAACTTTAAAGTATTGAAATATAGGAGATAAGTCGACATAAGACAAACTTCTCTGTTCTTCAGTAAAGTTATCTATAGCCTTCGTCACATCGAATAATTTGCGATAGAAAACCAGTTGTTCATAGAGCTCTTTTGATGAGTACTGATATGAAAAGATTAAGAAATATACTATATATCTGAATTCAAATTTTTACAAACTCTCAAATAAAATCAGAAATACTTAAAAATACGAAACCGAAAATCCATTTTAGAGGATTTATGGAGGTTGGAAACAAATGTGCGTGTGCACTTCAATTTTTATTATTTATTATCCATTAAGTTCTTACCTCTCTTCTCATGAATCCATTTTTGCATTTCGGACATGGAACACCCTCTCTTGACCATGCTAAAACTAATGTGCGCGAACGATATGCGCAACCAATGTCATCACATATATATGAAATCTAGAAATAACAGTTGCTAGAATCATAATTTCCGAGGGATTTCATAGATTTGAAGCTGAAAACATTTTAAGTAATACTTTATAATTCAGTGAATGAAGCCTGCCTTATAATAGTCAGAAATTATTCTGTCAAGGGTAAGCTGTAACTGATTATGTAAATATGCACCATAGCACAACAAAGAATTGTGACAAGCGGAACACTCGTTTAACCACAGCTTCTGTCCATCATTGTCCTGTAAAATTATTACGAATACTGTAATAAGTGTAGTACTGCAATAAGTTATGGAGTACGCAGAATACGTCATCAATACCATCAGTCCAATTTCTCATATTATATAAATATAAATTGGATAAGATATTGTACAATTCTCGAAAGAAGCTAGTAATACCTTATGCTTTACTTTTTTTATTTTTTTCAGTATATTACCAGTTATAAATTATATTTGCAAACTGGGACATCAATTCAATGAAAAACGCACATCTTGTACCACGCATTCACGAATAAAAAACTCATGTCCGCAACCATCCTTTGGACAGACGAACTTGAATGATTCACAACAATCAAGATTATAATGTGGAAAACATAGAGGTTGCTCTTTTTTATCCACATTTTCATCATGTACAGCATGTTTCTGATACGCCAAACTATCCAAACCTGCGATAAAAACATTGTCAGAAAATAACGGAAAATATATAATTGCTGTTGAATTCTACATCATAAAGTTCTATAAAGGTAATAGAGAAACCATCTTTGGTATCAAAAGATAACTGAATCAAAACGAACTAAATTTTGCAAAATAAATAAGAAGATCCAATGAATATGAAACTGCAAGTCTGGTTTATAGTTGAATAGTGTTCTATCACAATTTGATTTTAAAAAAATTGTGAAAATTATCGTTTTCTTTGATAAACAAACCCAATGCTTGTGCCACCCAAGCTTCACTACATCCTTCGATTGGAACACACAATCTGCTTACAACTGGAAGAATCTGCTGCACCAGATAATAATGAAAATCTAAAACGCGTTCCTTTTTGAAAAAATATAAGAGAATCTATATATCCCTAAAGACTATAAAACATCTCGAAGCTAATAAACCAAATAAATAGCAAATGAAAACTTACCAATCTTGAGGCATTTATTTTCCTGAACTTCCGTTAAGTGATAGGCACGTTGAGTGGCCGATTTTCCACTACCATCCTAAAGTTTAAAATTGCAAAATAACTCTGTGATGTCATAATACAGTCAGAAAAATTTGACTGTATGAAAATGTTGCCTTATTCTACAAAAAAAAAAAGAAACGGAAAACAACTCTATTATGCAGCATTTAACGCATGAATTTCTCTCAAGGATGTAAAAATTCAAAGCAGGAAATTTGGTTGCGATTTACAATAAGAAAAAAAAGTCAAAATATATCACAATGCTTCCTGAAGTTACAAATAAATAAGCCAATAAGGCATCATTTTTGTTAATGAACTAAAGCAGGAAGCTACTACACAACTCAATCAATAAGATGAAATATTTTCGAGGAAAGCAAAAGAAACTTCGCACTGCATCTGAGATAATTTAAGTTTTAAATAAAGATCCAATGATCAGTTAATTCAATGAATACCTCACAAATTATATAGCCGACTATATCACTCCGATGAAATTTGAAGCTACCAGTCGCATTCAACCGCTGAGCAACAGCTGCATGAGGCTGAACATTGATATTTGCATATTCCTCGGGATTCCGAGTCAATTGCTAAAAAAGAATTATATGGAAATTGGAGCTTATTTTTTTAAATTTGAAATCAACAAACCTTGAAAATCTGAAACATCGAAATCTCCAGTAGTTCTTGGGTTATTTTCTCCCTCAGTCTTTGCAGATGGTTGTGAATTTGTTCAATGATTTCATCGCGACTTTGTGATTGCACTGATAGGATTATATCCAATATCTCGCTACAGATATATTATATCAAAAATTTAGGAAAATCCAAAGAAAAAATTTCGAAAAAAATTAACAAAAATCCCTTAAATTTCATAAATTGTTTAAACGAAAACTTAAAAGTACGAAATTACTTTCCAATCTGCTTTACAATGAATGAATAATCGCGGCGAACAATATCCAAACCCTTAATTTCACGTTTTGTTTTTTCTTCATCATTCAAATCGATTGCTAAACCAGCATACTTTTTTTTTTTCAGTAACAGTAACTTCATAAATATACTATCGATATCAATTTCCAATTTTTTATAAGACTGATTTATTATTTTCTTGATCTGAAAACGATATCAGCGAAAGTTAATAAAAGAATAATCATAGGTGATTATGGCAATCTAGCATAGGAAAAATCTTCTACGATCATCTTTATGCGACAAAAAGAAGTTCCATGCGATAATAAAGTCTTTTACTCATACATTCTCAAACATAATTTTAAATAAAATCCTGTTGTTGAGATTCATATATGAAATGAAAGAAAACCAAATCATAAAATCATAAAATTCTAGAAACCAAAAAAATGAATTTGGTAGCAAATACTTACATCGTTTCCCAATTTTTTTACACGCTGTAATTCTGACCTTTCCGAGAATCCGGTATTGATCATCACCGAATCAGTATCCCCATAAATAACAGAATAACCATTTTTTTCGATCAAATCCTTCGTATGCATAAGAATCTGCAGAACAAGTACAGAATCATTTTTAAATAAACTTATCGCAAGAGAAAACACTATCTCAAAGCTTACAAAATTGTAAATCAATTATGAAGTAAAATAAAGAACAATAATGGTAGCGCCATAAGGAACAGTGTACATAATCAATGAACAGTATATTACGAAAATAAATAAAAAAGTACTTTCCGTCCCTGAGCCGTTATCAGTGCAGCAAGTGGTTTTGCATAAAAACGCGACTGTTGGAACCCGAGGCACCCGTACATGCTATTCGCGGTTAGCTTTAATCCCATTTGACGAATATCATACTGAAAATATCGTTGCATAAAATCCTCCTTCTTCAGAAGTTTCTGAGCCACATTAAAAAAAAAATTGCTTGAAATATGAAAATGGAGGAATCAACCGATGACAAGTATAAAATAAGCGCATTTAGTATTACCAAAAAACTATAAAGCTGTTTCAGATATAATTTGTTTAATTGTTAAATAAAATAATTTGGATTAATCCAACAGGCAACGAATATAAAGAAGCATTTTGATGCTTGAATAGTAAAGAACATGCGTTTGATTAAATCAAAAAAAGAGAAAAACTGTAAAATTCAATAACTGATATGTCCTTATATCATCATAATTTCATGTTATCTATTGGGGAGACTGACAGAGAATGGCGCTTAAGCTTACCTGTTGCCTTTGTTGTAGTGTAAGCTTTTCAGATTTCATCATTCTTTTCACATCACGTCTCCTTTCCACCAAAGATCGAATTTCACGAGGCAATATTCCTTCATTTGTATCACTTGGCAGTTCTGGCATTTCATTTTCATCCTATAATTTTATAAAACTACGAACATCAGTCTGTCTTCATCAAGAAAATTTTAGATTACGAAACAGTATCCTGAGCAAAATCAAATGAATGATGCGAAAATATTCTTAAAATTCTCGAATAAATTTCACCTTTTTGGACATATCAATAGTGGTGAAACAAATGTTATATTCCTGAATGATACTTGGATATAAACTATTGAAATCCAATAGTAATACAAATGTGTCATATAAGCCTAAAAAAGAGACTGATTTAATAAACTACACATCCACTCGAGAACAGATTATTGCAATTTAAAAATTCTACTTTTCCAAAAACTATGAAGCAGAATCCTTAATTTAAAAAGCGAACCTATTTTTGGATCCAATACTAAACCACCCGTATATTGTCCCTTACGATTGTGCAGCATTTTATTGTAACCTTCCGGATGATTGCTTATACTTTTAGTTCTCTCCATTCCAAAGTGTTTCCTTTTTTTGAAATCTGATTGATACTTATCTGGTGCTACATAACCAGCTTTATTGAATGCATGCAATAACAAATACTCATTTCGTTCCGCTCTTCCACCCATCATTGTTCTTGACTAAAACAAGAAGATAATGTAAAAACTAATTATTATTAATTAAACTGAATTTTTGATGAAAAAAAAGATACAAACCCCGAGTGTTCAACGCTAAACACTTCTGTTTATAAAATCTTTTATCATCATAAACTATAATTCAAGAAAATTCTTACCAATACGCCACCCACAATTTTTGTAATTTGAATAAATAATGGTAAAGCATTGAGCTCAACAATTACAGCAAGGGATAACCAAGCATCCATCCAAGTATTATTGATAAATTTGATTAGCTGCGTTGAATTCCTTAAACCAACATTTACGATAAATTACTACTGATATATCAAGCTATAACAATATTATCAGGCCGCTCTGTCATCTGGCGTGACCGAACAATAAAATGGCAATTTGATACATGTTGGAGAAAATATGAAGAACGTAATGAATAAGGTTTGCATTACCAGTGATGAAACTAATGTATCCATTGGTTAATAATCTAAGCTATCGATTCTTAAAGTAGCTATATTTCAGGAAAACATTCCTCAAACAAAATAACTTACATGATATATCTGACAATAAAATTAGGAATTAAAAATAGATTCGGAACAATTGAAAGAATTACACAAAATGAGCAGAAATGTCCTGCTTTATTGTAAAGTTATGGTTCATTCCAAGCAAATCAAATGAGAGATCAGATAGATCGTAGCTTCGCATTCGTACTAGTTCCATAGCTGATAATCTGAAAATACAGAATTCATCTAACGATACTGTTTCTAAGAGTCCAAAATAATTACTGCAAAAAATCAAAATTTATCGGCTTTCAAATTTCGCTGAATAAATATTAGCTATTGTAACAATGCAGAATACTACAGTGGCTGAGCCTGTGCTTTCCACTCAAACACTACAGCAAATATACCTGCTATCTAAAACTAAACGTCCAGCTGTCAGTTCCCACTGTGAAGTTTTCATATGAGCTAATTGTTTAACTGCAACTGATCGTTTCAAACGGCCCAAACGTGACCAATGAGCAATACCGTGCTTTTCTAGACGCGAAGACAATATAGCAAATTGAGCCGCTAAATCGTGTCCCTAAGTCAAATCAAATTTCATTAGTTCAAACAACAAATCAGTAAGTTTTTGATATTACCAATATTTAATAAAACTTTTCATTTGTTACAAATTTGTGGTGAACAGAGTATTTTCTCCTTATAATATCGAGGTTAGAATTTAAAATAAAAGAAAAGTCGGTTTAGAAATTTTGTGCAAACACACTGAAACAATTGGAATTCTAACCTCATCAATAAAATTTAAAAAATAAGGGAAAAAAAATCACCACATATATATCCGGATCCAAATTTTGTAGTTTACACAGGAAATGATTAAGCAAATGATGCTCATTCGCTGTCTCGTAAACAACAGTATCCATCATGATTTGCTTTAGACTTATTTTAAGATCAAACGGATAAGCAGAGAGAGTTGGTTTTGTAAGAACTAAAAAAGTAAAATCAAATTTTCTAAACTAGTTTCTTGAAGAAAATTGTTGATCAGAAAAAATGATGATCGCTTCATCACTTGTTTCATTTTAAAGGAACATAAATAGAACAGTAGGGGTAGAGATATGAAAGATTTTCTTGCTATTTAATACACACTGATAGAATTATTAAAAGACATACTGCAGAAACGTTCCAAAAAATTTCGATTCAGAGTAGGATTTGTAGTTGTGCATTTCCGGTCAAATATGCAGGAGATTAAAACAATCTAAACAGTGGTGCTTAAGAGAAAAATAAAATTTTCAAAAACTTTTGATTGAAAATTTCAAAGAAAAATTTTCTATCAATCGAACCTCGCTTTCCTTCTTATCATTAATAGTTGTAACTATGTTCATTGTTAGCAAATTCAAGTCCGGCGGTGAATCTGAACAATCGACTACAGAAACCGATTTCATTCGTTCCATATCAACCGTAAATTCATGTTTTACATAACTTACTTGAAGAGAAGAAACATCTGAAAAATTCCATTTTTTTTTTGTTTTTTTTTTTTTTTTTTTTTTAGCGATTTGTAAAATTTCATGGAAAGTTGATTATTCAGATTGCAAAATTCAACAGTAATCTGTTTTTTTTTTTTCGAAAAACGAATAGCAAATTTATGAAATCTTAAAAGATAATAATGGCAAATTTATTGCGAAAACTTTATCATACCACAGCCAGAAATTTCTATCCATGAAGGTCCTTTCATACCAGCTTCAATCAACAGTCTTTCCATGGCATTAGCAGTTGTATTAAAAACATGACTGAATGTTTCACCATTGAGATCCACTGCTAAACGCGGATCATTAAACTGCAAAATCAACTAATTTTCCATTTTACACAGTGAAGCTATCATTTTATTCTTCTAAAATATTTTAAGTTTTCCATTTCTTTGTAGATATACCAATCGCATAAGTTTTTAAAAATGAAGAGGGCATTATCTGAAGTCCAACTTTTGACAATAATTCTTGAAATTTAAAACAGAGTCAAAACAGCGAAGTTTTGCGAACTTACACTATATTGTACTTCAAGCACTACAGCACTTCGCGGCACGATTCCATCATTGTATGCAAATTTTTTTTCACATGGCTAAAAAAATTCTAGAAATCCGAATCTCATATCCTAACATGTAGTCACTAAGATAATCATATGTTATGTGAACTGAAAATAAACAGTTATTCAGCCGTTTACATAGCCCATCTTCACAGTTGATAATTTAAATATATTCAACTTTATAAAGAGAAATGAGATAGATTTTAGATCTAGCTGAATATTTTAAAAGTATGAAAATGGCAATGGTTGTGTCAACAAACACAACAACTTTTGGTCATGAGATGCTGTGTTAGTGAGCCTGAATTATGAATTACAAAATACAAATTAGAAATTAACTCTGCATTTGACAACTTTAACGCCCATCGACCTGAGTATTTTCTGTACTTCCTCATTGACTTGCATTAAATCAGCCTCATCAGTTTGAAATTCGTTTACCAGATGCTGAAAACATAATATTCCAAAGGAATATGCAACAAGAAAGAAAAACTTGGCAATTAGCAAGTAACTAAAATAAGTGATTAAAAAGCAAGACGGCCAAACATGACATCATAAAACATTTAAAAAGTTAATAAGTAAAATGTGCAAATGAAAATGAATCATTTTGAACCTTCTCACGAGGTAAGAAAAAAACTTGTCGCCATATATTTTTGACAACCACGCAGCAGCTTTCGGAGATACCATCGTTAATTAATCGACCAAAAAGGTAAACCGTTCCTAAAAAGAAAGAAATGTTCAAAGGAAATATTTTAAACATTATAGAAAATTTTATTGTTCGAAATATTAAAGAGAAAGTTACTTAAACTCATAAACGAATATCGAAGAGCAGAAAAAAAAAGAATAAAATAACAGCAATAAGCTTCAAAATGGCAATTTACATACTTTACATATTAATTATTCTATACCAAAATACATAATCGAAATCATCTGCTTAAGAGATCAATTCAATTAATGCATACATTTCTGATAACTGAATTGAAGAAATTATTTGAAATATTCATTCATTATGCATTACATTCATTCTAGTATTTCAGTTTCTGCAGAAAAGAAAAGTCCTGAATGAACTTCGCCAATAATCTATAGAGTGCAAAACAGATTCAGCAAACCTGGCATCTTTACAGGATCTTCAAATGCATCAAGCCAGTAAAAACGCAATATTGATTCTCCTTCTGAATTTGTACGCATAAAAGAATTGACTGTAGCAACAACACTATCTTTCATAGGCTCATCCAATAGTTCCTTTTTAAATTCACTAAATGACAGAATAAATCTATTAAAATTATTTGAAAATGAAAGAATTGATGTATACACATTTATATCATTATTCCAAGCTTTTTCCATCACAAATGTAACTCAGCAAAGTCATAATACCTATCAGCCCAGATGAAAGATGTTTCTGGTTGCACCATTCCTTCTACGATGTATTTATCGGCGCATTTATTCATAGCAGAATGAACGTCCATAAAACTATTTGCATGTGTAGACTCATATCCAGATTTCTGCATTTGCAAAAAATGATTTTTCATTTCAATTTTATGTTTAAATGACATTTTTCATATATTTAATCCAAATAAAATCCATTAATCCATTTGTGAAAATCTTTATTTTAACTTAACTACTTTTCGCTCGGTTATTACAGAAAATTAAACAATGCTTGCAATCGACACAACACTGTTATAAAACTATTGACGTTCAGAAGAATTACCGTACAGCACTTAAGGATTCTGAGAATTCCCATTCGTCTGTTTCCTTTTATTCAAAATTAATACACTTATCACTTATTAATATTTTTCATCCTTCCACAACTTAATTTTTTAAATTACTTTATTGGAGATCTTTTCAACGCTTTCTTGAGATATAGATTCCAAATTTGATGAATTTCTTGCATCAATTGTCGTCGGCGTAGACTGTGATGCATTCATATTCAAATATTCTCTGTATTCCATGACTTCTTTCGACCCCACCGACTTTGATGCTATTTCTATCTCCTTATGATATTCGTTTCTGCAAAATTAGTAATTTTTTACCTCTGGAAAAATTCAAGCTAAAAATAAGATAGTTATAAGAAGAATTAAATAGACAAATAATTAGAACCAGTATATAAAAGCATATGTCATTTTTATCATTCTACTTTTCTTTCTTGAATCAGCGTTAAATTTCAGAAACTGAAAACAATTAAGATTACTGAATGAGAGAATAACAATTATTCTTAACTTCAAAACCATTAAAAAATTTAAGATCTCAAGATCGATAATGTTCAGTACAGAACAATGATCGATCAGGATGATTAGTTTTCTGATGCTTGCAAATACAAACCTCATCAAAGACTTATTGTCGGTTTTCGAACCATTCCCTTCTTTGATTGCATTTTCTTCTAAAAAACTAGACAAATCGCATTCGTTAAGCAATGCTTCTACATCTGGATCATTAGTAACAGTCATTGCATTCTGAAATGTTAGAAAAATATGCTTGGATGTGGATTCAAGTTGGTAGACTTCGTTACATTTATGTTAACACATTAATGAAAGCAGCAAGGCTACTATAATGCAGCAAGTTTGAAACCTGACAAGAAAAAGTAAATTTCTCTCTTTCTTTCAAAATTATTTTTTCATTTTATTAGCAATAAAATAAGGAAACAGCAAAAAACTAACCTCATCTTTCATCTTTTTTGGGTTTAGAGCGTGGAAAAAATTATCGATTGCCTTCCTTTTTGCTTTATCTGAAACAGAAATCTATGAACAATAAACTTGACCCTTCATCATGATTTTATAGAATATCTTAAAAATGTCAACTAAACAAAAATGTGGCATCTTGATAAAAAAAAATTAATTTGGACTGCGAAATACTTGCCTTCAAGTTACATAATTTCTTATTTGGCTCTTTTCTAAAAAATCAGAAGTACTTAACCGAGCTTATCATTTCTTTTCTCCTTTGGTTTTTTTGCTTTCCTTGTGTTGTGTTGCTCATCGTCAAAGAAATCGTCGCCATAATCAACATAGCCACTGCCATCTAGAAAGAGAATTATCGAAGATTCTTGAATTTTTTAAAGTGTATTTTACTAAAGAATCTTGAATTTCTTGCATCTTCATAAGATTATCATGCAAAGGAAATAATTAAATAAAAATTTAAATCACTAGAATCTTTTCCGGATTCTGGTTTTATAACATCGAAATTAAAATCAAATAAAAATTCAATAGACAAGGACCATCATCAACTACAAAACCATCCCTTCGTCGTTCTTGCACAATTTTCATATATTCTTCCTCATCCACTTCTTCATATACAGGTTTTATCAAATTCGCTACCTGAAACAAACAATGCGTGAAAAAAACAATGAGCAACATTTCTCATCTCAAATAAAACACATTAGAGACTATGGACTGATAGATGCTTAAAAGTAGAAACATACATCTACTCGATGCACCGTACCGGCACCGCGTGCTCGCTTCATTTCTTCCAACGCTCGATTTTTCGACTCCCGTTCACGTGATACATGTGACCTACGACTGCTACGCCGTTTACTTTCAGGCGTAGTAAAAGGATTCCGTACGATTATTTCGTCATCGGAGGATGATGACATGCTGCCTCAATGATTACTTAAAAATAATCTTAACTATTCATTATTATGCGCTCGAATTTTTAATGTGTGAAAGAAATAACAACTGTTAATTTACACATAAAACATATGTATCTTCAGTTTCATATAGCACAACGAAATATATTCTGTGTAAAAGGTACTTAAGGTATTCTAGTAGTGCGGTCACATAACAAACAATATTTAGGATATTCTAGCGGTGGGGTCACACAACCCCCTCTCCCCCTTTATAACCAAGATTAGAAAGGACACAAGCAACCACGGCGAAGAATAAACATTCACAATCCTTTTCAAATTCGAATTATTCCCACGTTAATCACGAGATCGACGCTGTGAAAACTTTAATCCTGCTAACAAATTAACGAGGGAGATTGTCAGAACTGGACGCTAATTGGATTGCGACTATTAATGTTTTATGTGATATTCAATGGCAGATCGCACGTCAAATCCGGAAGAAATTATTGCCTTCTGTTAGAGTTAGCCTTATCCGAGAATGATTACCAACAAGGCCTTGTAACATCACGGTTTTTAACCAAAATTTTGAGAACTGAAATTTCTTTAAAAATGAAATTTGTTATTGAATATCCAGCAGTTTAACAAATTTAATAAATTAAAAACGAAATTTGATACTCACCTGATTTAACCTGACCTCTCACTAGATCAATGCAACATACATACAAAAGTGAAAAAGGTTTCATAACTTGAAATGACCATAACCTGTCTTAATTTTATAAGAAATACGCTCATTTCTAAACCACTCTTGCCCAACTCCTGATAAAATGAAATCCCATATCGCTTCAAACAATGAAACATACGATTTATTTCAAAAGATTTTAAAAAGTACAAATCCTTATAAGAAAGAAACATAGATTATTTAAAAGCAATGATTATTATTCTCTCTCCATTTTCAGCCTGTTCTGCTAAATTTTACGATTCCTCTTTCACTTAGAAATTTCACTAAAGCTATTTTGGAGAATGACTTCCACATTCTGCTTAAAAATTTGAATATTAAATGAAAATTAAGTAGAGCTGAAAATTTCTGGAAAGCTTAGAAAATACTTTCATCTAAAAAAAAATTAAATTCCATAATCATCGCCATTATCGCAAGGAAATTACAAAAACTTTCAATGTAAGAACATATTAAGATATTTCAAATGAATCTTGAATACAATCGCCCTAAAACAAAAAAAATGATGATTATCATACGTAAGCAAAAATGAATCAAAGCCCGTATTCTCTCATTTGCACTTCAATTATTCTTACTGAAACGTTAAATTCATAAAAAAATTTGAATTCGTACATTAGTATTGAATGTCTCGATAGAATGGAAAGAACAGCCCAATACCAACATCATCAAAAAATCTTTCTATTCAAGGATAACATTACCGATATCGATGTCTGAAAACAATAAATCTAGCTATTTAGTTTCAGTCGTCTAAAAAAAACCACAGCATCATTCATTCCACTATCTCTTATGCTTGCACTGTAGAAATCCTTGATTACAGACTTTACGAAAAAAGTTAATAACCATTAAAAAATTCCAGTCATCTAATCTAAATTTTTTTCTCATGCATTGGATTCCTCCGGCCTATTCGAAACTATGATTTTGTGGCACAGTGTGGAAGCAGTTAAAAATGATAACTGTTCACTTATATCTCATGAAAGATCAAATTAATCTCAAAAATAAAAACCATGCTTACCAAATGCTTTCATTAATTCGTCATAACTTTCGCACTGTGAAATTTCGGAATCGAAATAAGTAACAAACTTGGAACAGTTCTCCATGATTTTGATTATATTTTCACGCATATGTTCAGTGTGATCATCAATTCTGCACTACAATGTGAATGAGATGTTAATATTTTCAAAAATGTTCCACTTCTTTTTTATTACAAAATCTGAAGTCAGCCGGAATTTATCTCATCCCGGACTGAAACATTCCATCGCAGCACCTTCAAACAACATTTCAGGATCAATTTTGCTAATAAGTCTCTCGGTTCTTCCGAATTTCGAGTCTTCAGAATTCGGTGCAAAAAACTACCTGAAGGATTTTATTTTGATAATAATTAACAGTAGCCCAGACAAGCAGTTCATGCCTTGCATCTTTCCACGATCGCTTGGATTCTTGCAAATTTTTCAACAAATCCAATTTTTTATCATTCCATTGCGCCGTAGTGTCCATTACCAAACTGATACTGATCTGATGGATAAATGAATGAGCTTCACCAGGTTCAGAGGACGGTGACACTTTTTTCAAATACTGTACCAGAAGAATTAAGACGGCCATATACTGCATATTTGATTCACGACCGCCACCATGAGAAAGAGCCGAAAATGAACGAAACTTGACAAAGCGATCTAATAATTCCGCTATATCCAACGTGAGACTATCCAGATTTACCGTGTCACAATCAACGGCTACTTCCAGATCTGTTGATAATCTGAAAATGAATTCATGAAGATTTCACTTTATCCAAACAAATATTTAGTGAGTAAAGCAGAATGTCAAAATACGAGAAAGTTTTACAAGCACAAATAAGAAGTCCAACAAATGACGTTCAATGTTTATAATGGCGAAGGAACTACATTTCAAAGACATTTGTTTCACAGAACTTTTGAAGTGAAGTCTAATTCATTCTGTTTAATCTACTAAATTGTGGAAAAAAATTCAACAGACTGCACTTTCTTTTTAATTTATAACAAGCTTATAATCTCAATTTGGACATTGTTAACCTTTACTATTCATTCAAAATGATATCAAAAAAATAATAGATTTTGTTTTAATGCTGGTAAATTCCTAGTAGTGGATCATTTTTTCTTACAACTTTTAAATTCAGTAAAATGATGTTAGTTCAAAAATACCTTTGGAAAGAGTGCTCCATATCTGAATCTTTCACTCGTTTTGACCAAATCGGTACGATAACATTACATTTCGTATTGGCATTATGTAGTGCTGCACTTGCCCATTCGCTTCGTGAACCAGCCATTCTAATGACAAAAAAAAATTCAAAAAGAAAGCATTAGAAAATGTAATTCTATTATTAGACACCAGAAGATACTGGAATAGTTAAAAAAATACAAAAATACCTGACAGCTATGGAATGACAGTCTAGATGAACCAAATTCATTTGTGAAACTGTTGTAAATGAATAATTTCGACCATTAATTAATTTGTTTTCTTTTAGATTCAGTCGGCTTGCAAATGCATATACCTGGAAAAGTAAACAAAGAAGTAGGCAGAATGGATGAAAATAAAATGGTAGAAAAGGATAATAAGAAGTAAATGATGAAATAAAAATGTTAAATTTGGAAAAACCCAATATAATGAGTCGAGCTTAAAAAGTTACGGAAACAAAGTTAAAAATCCTGAACTACTGATGCCATATCTGTACATGTCTGAATCATCCCTATTCAAATAACGCTCACATCTCATAGGACAGAAAAATCCTGTTGAATCTAGCGAATTCGATGTGAACAAGCTAACCAATAAAAGATCCGCAATATAATTTTAGTATCTCTTAGATAATGTTCTATCAAGACTTTTCGAAACAATCTCGGCAAACAAATATTGAATAAAGGTGACGGAATTCTCTCATGTCTACTTTTACGCATAATTTAGTTCTCTCACTAAAATATGTTCATATAAATTCAAAAGTAAATAAAAATATCCCAAATAGAACCATTCATGGAAAATGAATAATGCTAGACGATAAAAACATTGTCTAAATCAGAAAAAACTAACCATCATAATCTTTGCACTAGCATCCATTGCTTCGCGGCATATGCAACAAATACTAATGTCTGATACACTCTCCAGTGAATGCGGTTCAACAGCTAATTTACGAGCAGATACCTGAAAGAGATAGTATAATCAGAAGAGATGACAAATTCCGTCTAATGAAAAGAATGGGCTCCAAATCTCACTAAAAGTTAACTAAGATCTTTTAGTTTTATTTTGCAAGGATTACCACCCAATCTTATTTTCCATGAAGTACATTTCTAACTAAAGAATTCAATAAGTTTTTTGTATTACCAATACAAAAAAAATAATAAAGAACTTCACTACTTATTTCGGGATTTATCGGTAGTACTAAAAAAAAAATAGAACTTATGAAAGGAAAATAAAAAAAGAGTATTAAGCAATTATTCATCTTTGCCAAAAAACAAGAAAAAAAAATTTACTTTTACTTGTCCTTTTTTGCCAATTTCCATACCCATTTTCGAAAGCTGTTTCTGCCTCATGGCCATTGCCAGCTGACGTTTCTTTATCTTCGTTTCTTGACGAACTTTTTCAATCTTCAACCGTTAATAATTGTGAGAAAAAAAATAAAACTACATTCAATTCCAAGACTTAAAGAGGAATGAATAATGAATCCTTTTTATATTTCTAAAATTCAATCCCCAAGATTTCAAATCTGATAAATTTGATAGTACCTGTACAGCAACTTCATCATTCTTTTTCAACTCCTCCATTACATTTTCGGCCAATGTTCCAATATGATCGGCTGATGAAATTTGTTCCAAACGATGCAATATAGGCAAAGAATTTTCAGCAATTGCTTCCTAAAAATGATATTACCGCCATACAGATTCTGTATTAATTTCAAAATATTCATACTAAATAACAAAAACAGAAAAAAAAAAGCCACCCCAAACCAGCTTATGTTATTTGGCTCTGCATTTTGATATAGCTTTTCTTCTTTTTTCTTGTTTACATGTTTTTTTTTTCATGCAGATGAAGCAAAATTCGATGTAGGAGCAATCAGACATATATAAAAGTGGATCAGAGAGTCATAAATTATGTAGAATCCTTTTTCCCTGAGCTTCGGGAATTATTAGAGAAGTACATTATTCAAGAGAAGCACATTATTACTTGTTTGCCTTTTGAAATCTATTTTATCCGAAAACAAAATCAGAAAATTGTTCGATAAATTGTCTTCCTCTGAATATCCATTCAGAATCATCTTCAAGACAATCTTAGTCTGCAGAAATAATGTAATAAAACGTTTTCAAACGTTAAAGTTTTCAAACCAAATAACTGTAGCTCAATTTTTGACATACTGTATATGGTGATGGGACGCAAAAAAAGCTCCCAAATTTCTTGCCCTGTGACTCAACTTATTCAGCCAGCTATTCATTACCAAGATTAAACATTAGTGACAACATAGCAAAGATAATAACAAATAGTTCGATGTAGATGAACAAACATTACAGAAACATTTTTTAAAATACAGCAGAATTCATGACAACAACAATGCTTCTAAATAATCGTCCAGTTATACTTAAAAAACAGTACCTGCGAAGGTCTGTGAGCCCGTGCCATACCAGCCATTAATTTTAGAACATATTTTAGTGAAGGCTTTGATAGAAAATTCTTCCATTCGGGTCCCGTTACAGACACATTAAATATAGGTGGATGATTCTCTGCTAGATATTTGCATGCATCTGCGATCAATCCAGCATCCATCATTTTCTTTTTGAGAATCCGCCCAGATGCACTATCATGAATGGCGCCAGTTATCTTGCATAATGTTTCCACTTTTTGTATCACTCGATCTCGAATTATTCGATCATTATCTATTATATTGATTCCTTTTATTCACATTTTCATCGATTTATATAAAAAAATTCACTGAATCGTAATTTCTTTGGCAATTTTACTAATTTTTAAACCAAGGAGAGCCAAATCACTCATGGTCGGATTGACATTGATATCTATGATAAAAACTTGTATAATGAATAATGCCATGTGGAGCACATAGGCATATTGTAGCTAATAACAGGATGGTATATCCCATTACTTTCTAATTCCTTGTATTTGATCAAGGCAATTCATTTGATTTCATAATGTGAAACTTGCATGCTCTAATAATAAAATAAAGCAGAACAAACCAATTTCATCCCAGTGACAACATGGTCGGAATGTTTCAACCAAAGCATCCATACTTTCGGCATTACCAAGACAAAGGTTCGGTGCAATGGATGTCACCGCTTCGAGTAATGATGCTGAAAGTTCTTCATCGATACCCATTGAAAGCTCTAGTAACCATGACATCTGTTCAAAAGTCGCGCCACCAATGGACTGTAATGTAAGACATACATGGTTGTAAAAGGTATACAAATATGGAGAAGCATAAAAAACAAACCTTTTCGATTCGATCAGTGGCGAGGATATCAACGAGGAGAACCCTACTTAGTTCGAGATACTGCAAAGCTATG
The DNA here is from genome assembly GCA_028564675.1 of Onchocerca lupi. Lineage (NCBI taxonomy): Eukaryota > Metazoa > Nematoda > Chromadorea > Rhabditida > Onchocercidae > Onchocerca > Onchocerca lupi. The sequence continues at coordinate 29,354 of JAOVVO010000021.1, read as the reverse complement.
GCTTCAATCGATTTTTCTTTGATACCACTTCTATAAGCCACTTCAAAAACATGCAAAAATCTTCGGATGCCACCATGTTCATTTAGTTGCTCACGATTTCCCTCGATCTAAAAAATTCCCAGTAACTAATCTTTCTCCTCTCCAGTATTAAGTAATTTGGCTTCTAAATTTATAACTTCATATTTTCACATCTCCAAAAATGTAACCTTTATGCAGTAAGTAAGTAATCGATGCAATTCCCGCAGCAATATTATGCCTCCTCCAGTTAGTTCAATATTGTCCAATATTGGCAAAATAGTTGCAAATGCATGTATCGGAGAACCTAATGCAGTAGCCAGACGAAACTGACTATCATCTATCTTCTCCTTGACTAAAATTACTTTTTGAATGAATCTTTTAATATTTTTTATTTTAGAGTAAAATCGTCAAAAAATTACAGAATCATTTTCCGGAAGTTACAGAAAATACATATGAACTGGCTAGCAAAAAAACCAATAAGAGCTAAGATTTTTCTTTATTGGCTGAGAAACAATAATATTCCTTGTTCACGAAAGATCAAAAAAATATAAATTATGATTGTATAAGATACATAATACCGAAACAAATTAATTATCAAATTAAATTTTGAACTTACCATTAGTGTCGGTCAATGTTTTTATAAAAGGTTCTGTAGCATCACCAAGAAGGCCTCGCATTCGATACACAATAACCATCGGTTGACCATGATGATCAGAACGCCACAGTTTCTCATAAACATCACTAACCGGTAAGTCCAAGGCAATAATCTGTTGATTCACGAGGAGCTATAAAATGGAGAAAAAATTAATATCAACATGATTTAAGCAAACTATAAAAAATTAATAGTAACAAGTGTTATCCTTGGGACTTCATTCTTTTTTTTTCCGTTCTCTTGTTTCATTTCAGTTTACCTTTGTTCTTTTAATATTAACAAAAATTGATAGGGATAGGATGAAATTCCGAATGATGAACCGGACTGAAAAAAGTAAGACATGGTTAGTCAATAGCTTTCTTACAAGGCAAAAAAAAAAAAAAATCTGATATTGAAAAAGTTACCTCCATTCCAGTGTCGTCGTCTAACAATGCGACCAATTCACAGTCCCGGCAAATTTTATTTTTGATATCCCTCATCAAAGGACCCATGCCAGCATCACTGCTTTTGTATGGATTACCTAGCATTCTGCCTTGTAAGTAATCTTCTTGGAGCGCATCCTTCTCGATTTGTATTAGGAAATCCTCTTCTTTCTTCAGTAATGGATAAATGATATCGCTGATAACTGATAAAAGATAAGCTTGTATGCGTAGTTCTTGAGAATGAGATCCTATTCGTCGCGTCGTTTCCTTCAACACTAAGATTGGTCGTTTCAATGCGATGCGCATCAGCAATACGCTAAGGTCTTTGACAGATTCGTTCACATAGCTAGAAATGCAATACTATCATTTGCAATATTTACTATTCCAACAACATCTCACTGATACTATATTTTTTGATGTAAATATTAGTATAGGAACTTACAAGGTACGGTGAACAGTAACTTGTTTGAGTGCGCAAGCAGCTCGAAGCAGAAGTGGAAGTATGATAGGACTAGATTCATAGAGCAAATTCCAACCCTGTTTATCCATTGACATCATACAATTCAATACTTCTGGAAGAATATATGGACTAGGTAAGATTATAAACTACTGACAAGATTATCACCAACTAATCATTGGGTGAAGTCATTGATCACATCTAATCTTTAACATTATTCGCCCAAAGTGGCTCAAACAGGATCGTTTGACAGCTGCCTATATGAATTTACTTTACTGCTTTAATAAACGACTGCATCAAAAAGTAAAGCAATCTAATTTTACTTTCCAACTTTACTTACATAAGTATTATTTACTCATTTATTCAATTTCATGAAAAGTAAGCATAATAATGGCTTTTTCTAAGAAGTAGTGCATTTTTTTGCATTCTATTTAATTGAAAATCTTACGAATAAGATGATGCAGCAGAATTCCAGTTGAGAGATCACCTAGTGGGCCGCTTACTTCACGTAAGCGTATATCTAAACTTGCCTGCAAACAATTACAATGGACAAAATCACCAGCGCTTTCCAAAAATTAAATACTAATTATATTGACATAAATTCTGCATTTTATTAATAACTTCTTCATTGCGAAAGGAAAAAAAAAGTCAAAACATACTAGCAAAATCCGCTTCACAAGATCAATATGGAATTCAATCGGTTTTGATACTAGAACATTGTGAATGTCATCAACTGTTAGTAGGGTTCGTACTAAACAAAAGTACTCGTCAATATTATCAGCCGAGACGTATCGAATTTTTCGCATCCATAATAATACCCTGAACAAGCTTTCGGTTGAAATTGAAACAGATAATGTCGACATTGAAGCGAAAATGAGAGCAAGGTTATTGGAACACTTCTTGAATATAAATGAGTGAAAAAGAAAAAGCAATAGTTTCCCTAGCATTTCCATAAATTAATCAAATTTCAGATTTCAGGAACACCAAACTCCTTCGACATGAATTGACATTAGTTTAATTTAGCAGCATTGTTACAGTGTGTATATTTAAAAATATTCAAATCTCTATAAGGTGTATATTTAAAAGCAATTCCAAGCTCAACTTATAGAAAAAGCCAACATTTGTTCTATCTCAAATTTTTATCTTTTAACATTATGGCACCTTGGTAGGTATGGTCGCTAAAAGTATTACAAAATAAAAAGAAGAAAAGGAAAAACTTTACGATAAAGTAAAAAATAGATTAAAATGCAATAAAATCTGGAAGATAGTACTTTCGCAATCGTTTATTTTTCGTTGAAGATGTAATCGAAATTCAATCATTAGAAAAGTCTCGACACAAACTAATAATTTGATTAGTGGCAAGGATACTTACTTTTGCAGTACTAAAGCTATATCCACAGGCGATCCGATTTGTGCTTCGCCATCGTTGCTGATTTCAAAACACAGCATCACAAGCAAACGACAGGTTGCAGTACGAACTGCTGCTACCGATGAAAACATGCAATGAGCAAGCCACTGATAGAGTGACTGCAAATTCGAAATGATGTTATATACGTTCGGTTATCTTATAAAATCGAACAAATTAAATACAAAAAAAAAAAAAATGTTCGAGAGAAGCAATCATTTCGAATTATATTTGCTACACCGAGAACAATAAAATCCATTTTTTAGAAAGGTATTTCAAAAAATCTACTTTAGAATAGATAGATTTCAAAAAAGTGGGTGGAACAGAAAGAGGCTATCTTTTTTACGATAAAGTAAAAAGAAAAAACAAAAAAAAAAAAAAAAAAAAACCAGTAATTAGAAAAAGCGAACATCATTCTAATAGATAAGCAACAAAAATTGCAAAAACTGACAAATTTTCGTTTTGGATCATTTTCAGTACAACGTTTTATGTACTGAAGAATACTGCGTTCTCTTTCTGGACCATCTTTCTGCAGAAGTTCTGTATATTCTGCCCAAATGAATCTAGAAATTTTCACCATTTTCAAGATCTCAAAAACTTTGCGTGAATAAAGATTCCGAAAGAAGGAACAAATCTGCTGAAGACCCAAAAAGCTTCAAAAAGAAAAGCAATATGAAATACCGAAAAAAAGGATTAACTTTTGTCCTTACCTCCCTTGCAACCATCCGATCGTGGGAAATCGTTCAGAAGGTATAAGCAATTTATCAAAATCCGGTTCTTCTTCGTCTAATATTTTCATATCTTCCATGATTTTGTGTAAAAGAGTGTCGTCCAGAACAAGATTCTACAAAATCATAGCTTATCAAGATTATTCTCTCAAATCCAACTTTTTGCTGTTTATGAAAAACTCCTATCACAATTCGCTTAACATGTGGCAATTATGAAATCTCCACAGCTTTAATTCATAACATTTCTACCATAGCTACTTTTCACAAAGAAATTCACACCGAAAAAATCTGCTAATGTTTGTGTAAGCTTCTCAAGAAATTTTTTCTCAGTTCCGAAAAAAAAATTATTCAGTAGAAAAAAAAATGACCAAACCTGTTCTATTTCCTCCTTTTCATTTTCTTTATTATTATCTCCCAGGTCAATATTTCGCGAAGCATCCAAAACTATCTTTGACTGTTGCTCTTCATGCATAGGTGAAAGATAACCTAGTGAAAGATTTTTTTTTTTAATACAGAAAAGCTCTAAAATAAACAGAACATGATGTATTTTAGAATAAGCTATATTTACATGAACAAAGTTTGTTTATATAGAAATAAAATATTTTACCAGCGAGAGTACCACCGTTTCTCACTTTATCAGCGCTAAAACCAGAAGAATCCACTGCAGCTTTTTTCAGATTTGTTGGATATGGTGAGCAAATTTTCAAAAATATGGCCAGTGCATGCAAGTCCACCTCGGTGTTGCCATTACCAAACACAGCCATGCGCATCAAGCAACGCAATTTCTGCTCCCAAAACCTAAAACATATCGCTCTAAGAATCTAGCCAACAAGTGATGCTAAATATATAAGTAATAAATCACGAATAATTGGACTGAAATTAAGACTAAAATAAAATTCGAATCTATAAAGTAAGGACCAAAAATCATCCGAAAATAATCTTGCCTCATTAAAATACTTTCATTGGAGTTGCGTGAGTTCTCTGTTTAGAGCAGCAGATGAAATTTTTGACTTTTGAAGTTACAATGAATAGTAAAACAAATTCTACTCAGTTTCTTATCAACGAAATTACCGGAATTTATTTTCAAATATCGATTTCGTCAGCAAATAGCATGGAAGAGAACCATTCTCTATCAATTCACACATTTTCTGTGTCGCTTCTTTACTCATTTCCGAAAGATTCCAAATCAGGCTGTGAACGGAACGAGCTATCGGATCACCAAGTGCACATCCGTTTACCTAAACATAAAAAATATCAGTTTAATGGAAAAATGCAGCTGGGATATGTAACTTCCAAAAAAAAGAAAGAAAAACGGAGTATCTTAACTTTTCACTAACATTTCCAGACTTTGTTGCTTATGTGATTACTTTAATTCTCATCTATTGACAAGACTCAATTGTTATTTCATCTCAAATCTCTATTTCATTTTTCTAGTTTAGTGAAGATTCAACAATCACCAGTATTGACCCTATCTGCTCTGAATTTAATAGTACAAATTGCATGCTTTTACAAATGCGTTTTAACAGTGTATTAAAATCTTTAAATCTTTGATATGATCAAGTATATTAAACATTAATCACCATTAGTAGATCTAACAACTAAGGTGATAGAAAAATAGATAAATATACTGTTCAAATAATTTTTAAATCAATGACAAGATATTATTTATCTGAATCAAAACTCAGTTCAAAATATCATTATTTACTCAACTCTTTTTACTCACGAGCTTTTATCTTAAAATGGATTTCTATCCAACGTGATACTGACGAAAATCATTTTTAATTCATTCTTTTTCTTGTTCAATCTGATTATTGTCTGCCATTAATTTCTTTTAATTTTGAGAAGTAAAAAAGGCTTATTACATCTTTCCGAGTTGCCTGAAAAATGAGCCATGATCTAGGAATCATTGAGGTATTTTTTTAAAATACAAACAGAGAAAAAAATGATAGAGAAAAGTATCAAAAAAGAAGTGAAGAAAAAAAAGAGAGAAGAATAAGAAGCCATAATAAACAAATTATAGTCTATAAATTATATAATTTCATTTTATCTGACAATAAATAATATATCTGATATGGTCGAGTGATTTCAATTAAAAAAAAATATTTCGACTAATTCGCTGGAAGGAAAGAAGCATGTGATACAGTACGGTAAAAATTACAAGAAAAATGACTTATGATATCAAAAAAATTCAAAAGGAAATGAGGAAAAGAAATAAGAAGAGTGACTAAGAGATATTTATTTAGAGATGAACAACTCAGAAATTTCAACATCATATTTTTAATTCATGGACCGAAAAAAAAGGATTCCGGAAGTTTTTCCAATTTGAAGCATCTGATGACTTCTTTCTAAGAAATATCTTTCTAAGGAAAGATATTTCTAGTCATAATGATTTTCCACTTTTTTTTCTTACCTTCCTTTATCTACCGTCTCGTTTTGTTGTTGTCTCAGTAAATTTTTGTCTTTTCTTATCACCTTTCCTTCAATTCTGATAATTAAAAAAATACCGCAATGATCCTCGGTAATGGCGCAAAGCATAGAAGACAGATTCAGTATTCGTTAATCATTAAAAAAAGAACTTTACATTATAGTCTATTTAAATTTTGAAAAAATCCAGATGAAACCAATACTATTAACAATTACTCGAGCTTTCATTGAATGCTTTTTGATGCCAGTAAAATACAACTGCATGTCAAATACTATGATGTCTATCTATTTATTTTTTGCCCTGATCCTAAATCACTTGACTTCCTTGATCTTATTCAAGTAATCTTTCAATATTCTCCACATTTTTTTACATTTTCAATATTCACTACATGTTATGTAGAGATCAAAATCAAATTAAATGCGTGATTTAATCAGGAAATAAATAATATATCTGATAAAAAATGAAGTTGAACAATTTGAACTGAATTTTTTTATTAATTCAACCAGTTTAAAAAACTTACTAATCTACTGAAAATAAAATCTTCACGAATAATTTCCTCCATAGCGTTTGTATCACTACAAGTTGCTTGTATTAATGCAACACAGTGTATTATTAATGCTGATACACAGCCTACACAATGATCACTGAAAATATTTATAAAATGCAATTTATTGAAGACAAATTGGACATAAATGAGTGTGGAAGTTGACGTAATTTCAAAATACTGCTTAGAAGAATTAGGCTATTTGTAAATGCATCGAAATAAGATATGTTATGCAAATGCTGATGTAGATCTATCTTAATGGAATTGAGTCTTACTTTCCTTGCAGTCAAAACTGCACAGTTATTGTTCTGATCCTTTTTTTATTGAGATCGCATACAAAGACTAGAATAAAGATAATCTTCATTTTCACTAACTAAATTTCTAAGGATAATGAGTTATGTAGTAATGGAAATATTATCATCAAAATTTGGTCTGATAGACTTATAAACATATCCATAAAGAAACCTACGAGTTAGAATGAAAATTACTGATGACAGGTTTGTTCGATAACGTTTCATCACCATTTTCAATATCGTACCGAAGAAGTTCTACTCGAAATGCCTCTAATTGACGAGTTTGTTCGCATAATTTATTGTGCAATTTCTCAGCACTATGATACAATGTTGCAAGCGTGGAATCCTGCACGAAAATTGAACTAACTTCTTGAAAACGTTTAAAATGTTCGCCAGGGAGCTGAATTATATAAAATGATCAACTGAATAAAATATTTACTATATTTTACGATAAGAGTCTTGCCTCTTTCAGATTCAAACTTGATACGAAATGTGTAAACGATTGCAGCGTCATGTGTTTTAGAATCATGTTTGGTCGAATAGTCGGCTCTGAATCCCAAGAATATCTTTCCATAAGGGCGCTAATGATTCCAATATGGCAACGTGTCGATTCGATATCGTTCAATAAAGTTTCCATAAGGGCATAAGTCTGGAAAAAAGGGGGCATACGTCTGGAAAAAAGGTTTTTATCTCTGGTTAATATTATTTCATGACTCTCAAAATCTGAAACCAGTTTAGATTTAACAGTCGAAGTCAATTACTAAGAAGTCAGACGAGTTTTCTGGAATCAAATGTGTGAATCAGAGAACTGTATACCAACTTAATTGTTGCGCTTTGCTATCCAGAGAAAAAAAAAATTTCGTGAAGTATATTTAATACTTAATATACTGGATTCAGAACTTGTGCAAAATAATAAAAAATACATGATTCAGGTAAAAAAAAGTATGCCTATTATAATGTTTGCCCAGAAAAACTGAAGTGATTCAGAAGATTATCTCACCGTTTTTCGGTCATTGTCGTCTTCGATTGCTTGTACTGAAGGTAATGAACGGCCAACAAGCACAGCTTCTAGACGAGCATATTTGCAAAAACCACAAGAATTACATAAAAACGGTTCCTAAAGAAAAACATAAACAATGAGTAATTGTGCCTTTTAAAAAGAATAATTCGATAAGAAAACATACCAGCAACTCAGATTCAGTACTAGCATGTTGACACTAGCTCATGCCGAAAACGTCCGGAGTCATTCATTACTGCCTCATTTTCCAGTAAAAATCAAAACAATTCAGGAAAAACTAGAAGATTAATAAAGTGAACAAGGACCTTTTCATCGTAATTGATTGCTCGACATTTCACGCACTGAAACACATTTTCGCCGCAGTTTGAGCATATTCCCGGATTCGGTGCCACTGATGTAGAACACCGTGGACAATGCACGAATTCTGGAGCGTCTGCAGCTCCAGCTGTATTTGTATCATAAAATTCGGCCATTTCCAAGACAACATTACAAGCAACAACTGGGATTGGAAGTTGCACATCAATTTCACTATCTCCTTGATTAACCTGCAGATTTGCTTTTCGTAGAAAAAACAAAAAACTAGTACTTATTTTTTTCAGCATTAATGTGAAGATATAAAATGAAAACGTCAGTATTGACTAATAAAAAAAAAGAGAACCGGAATAAGCTTTGGCATTCAGACGGAACAAAAGATGGCAATATATGAGGAGATGAGTTAAGTGATTCCTCACATCGCAAGTTCAATCTTCATTTCCTTCTAGATGTTGTCAAAGTTCTACATATAATATAATTATAATTATATAAAAGAAATAAATACTACCTTAACATCAGCTGCTTTCTCCCAAAGTTCAGGCCGATTCTTGAGATCAACCGCTGATTCAAGTATTTTATTGCAATAATAAAATTTGAATCGTTTCACCATCTTCGATCGTTTGATTTCGCTCAAACGTATCATGATTCGCGATACCTATGACTTAGTTTTGTAATTATTTTTACTAATTTATTTAAAAATATTCCTTCGCATCCTCTTTAAATACAACGAATTATCATGCTACATGAATCATTATACCTCAAAATGACCCATCAATTTAATCATCTGTGCCGACGTAGTGAAACGAGAATCCAACTTAATTGATGACAATTTCAACTGTTCCATTGGATGATCCGAATCCGAACATATTAAGCATGGAGATTTATTTAATACAGAAATATCTGGTGATCCTGAAATATTTACATCTTGAAATGTACAATAGAAAAGAAAGATTCAACTATAAAACTTCTCTAACTTCTTGTTATTATGCATTTTTTTCTACATTCCTCAGATCACAAATTCGATATTCATTACCAAAATTTTCATGAAAGATATCGATTAGTTTTCCTAAATAAGAGTGCCAGTTTCTTTCGGCACTCGCATGGCTTATTTTCCAGAATATTGCAAAGTGTTTTTTAATGTATCAATATTCATGAGAAACAGTAAGCAAGGATTCATTGTTTTAAAAAGTGGACGACGAACATGATGAATCGGAGTAGTACGTGATAAAAAAGCAACTGACCAATAAATTCGCATAATTTTTCGAAAAGAACCGAACTTCGACTTTTTTCTAACATATGCAGCGCGCTATCGATTGTTGCTACGGCTTCTTTATAAACCATAATCAATTCATCTCTCAAATAGAAGTTGGAAATATTAGAATGAAATCATGGAAAGGATGCCATCATCTTCAATTTATCTTCTCATTCTATCAAGAAATGAAAACTAAAGATTTGTTTTCGTTTTCAGGGAATGAGATCAGTAAATAATAGAACTTTCAGCTTCGAATATGATGATACTTCTAAAGACAAAGAAGTCTTCCAATATCAATCCGAAATTTTTGGTTAACACTTTTGCAAAATAACACTACCTATATTAGGATTAAAGATGATGAAACTAACTTTGATAAAAATCGAGGTAAATAGCAAGACAGAAGATCTACTAGCTGTGCAGCTCGATTACCCATTTCTTGCGCATAAAGCCAAGTGTGTCTGTATAGATGATTAATCAGTTGCAGTTGATTAGGCCGTGATGCAAGTTGTAGCGTAGCACGTAGAATCGCGTGAAGTGTCCAACGTCTTTCTTCATTTTCGCCCAACAGAAACCTGCAGTGAAAGTAAACTCCAAAAAATTAATCCAGAATTTCGTCCTTTCTTCAGAATAGAGTGGCCAGAATTTCTGCAGTTAACACAGTACATTTCCTAATGCTAAAATAGTGACAGACGAGAGATGTAATTTAACCTGGCAAAATTATTCCTCATAAACAACTATGCCAAAAAATCGAAAATTTAAAAAATTTCCCTTTCAAAACATAGGCATAAAATATACCTCGAAATCAGCCTTTTGAACAATGTAAATGGCTTTTGCTTGCCTAATAGTATATTGACCAATGAACAACAAAGTAATTCATCATCGGAATCTTCGGATGTTCGGATAGCCAACAAAATGAGATTAAGAACAGCGTCGCATGCAACATCAGGCATTATACACGCTAATTCCATTAACCATGGTAACTAAAAAAGGGATTCCGCAATTTTAAATTCCATTAAAACTAAATTTAAATTAAATAAGCAAATGACAGCAGGCTTACTTCCTTTAAACATATTCTTTGCCAAACGATACAGCGCCTCTCAGAAACTACTGCGATTCCCTTGAGTCGGCCAACAATATCACTTAATTCGAAATATTCCAAACTTGAACGGCCTTTCAAGCGCTTTTTCAAATTAGCCAGTAAATCATGAATGATATGCTCATCACGAACTTGACGGTACTTTGCCTGAAAAAATTTAGATCAAATATGTACAATATAGGTGATGTTAAATGGTTGAAATAACACAAATAAACAAAAAAGGAATTAGATTAGTCAGCTACAGTTTTGTGAACAATTGTATAATTCAATGTAACAAACCAATTTCAGCAAACTAAAATATGAACTTCAGCTTATTTTCAGTTAGCAACAGTTCTTATGGAATGACAAACAATTAAAAACAAAAGTGAAATTGGACCAGAAAATGATTTCAGAAATGGGAATAAATTGAGCTGGTATAAAGATACACACCAAATCAACCTACCGAATCGGAACCACACATTAACAAAAGCAGTTTTCGGGCAAGTCTGCGCATTGTAGATGGTTCCTGAGTAATGTAATCACATAAAAGATTCTCCCATTTGTTGTTCAGCAACAGCTCATCACCCAAAATTTTTTTAAGCTAAAAATGAGTTGAAAGTAAAGCATTTTCTCATTCCAGTTATTTAATCGACTTCTACAATATAAAATCAAGAAGAAATTAGAATAACCGAATGCATGTTTAATCCTCGTAAGAACTGAAGTCGGAAATATTTCAAAGAATTCAATTTTTTCATTTTATATGTCAAATTTATATTAGATAATAAAAAGATAAAATAAAACAATCTCAGTGATGCTGCTGATTTATTGCTGATTCCTATAATATGTTTCTTGATGCTTAAAAAATCTGAAATCACAGACATTTTGGAACAACCTACATTCATAGAACTTCAATTTATCTAACTGTTTGTAGGATCTACAATCTGACTCTTTAATCAATATGGTCGTCATTCTTTACCAATGAATTTAACGAAAAATGCAACAAATCTGTAAAAAACTAGGCTGAATAGATCTACAATAGCAATTAGAAAACAGTAAAATCTAATTGATAGTCAAGCTTCATTTCGTCTCAAGATCGAACCACCTGTTATTAAGAGCTTCGAACACTCTAGATTCAATATATAAGTCGCAAACTTTTGATAGACATAAAGTCGAAATTTACCTGATATGGCAATCGAAGTGCCATTTCAACAAGTAATGTTGTGTATATCGAGAAGACATTTCCTGGATTGATATTCAACACACGAGCGTTGAATAACGGAGCAAGATCAGGCTGCAACTCTGGCGGAATAGAAGAGAGTTTCTGGACACTCTGTTCGGAAAACTGCGTTTGTTTGGTCCATTCTGTTTTCAAGGATTGCAAAAGAATATAACAATAATTAAGAGCTCCCACAGATACCTGAATTATTTAAATTTAATAATGAAAACAATAGAAAGATGTTTTAAAACAATTTCATTTCAATATATGATATTCCTTTCTTTCAGTGAAAAATTCTTAAAGTTTTCCAGAAACAATTTTTTTGTGACTGTTCCTTCAGAATTTTTCTCTTATGTTCGTATCAGCAACTCTCGATGCTCAAAAATTCGAAGTCCAAAATGCAAATGATTCAATTATGCACAAAACTAATGGATAACCAATGATCAAATAAATAAAAGAAAAATTTCTTCATAAATCATTTTCTTTAAAAAAAAACTTTATCAAACTTACTAAAGTATGTGCAACTTTTACAGCCAAAGCAACTTGCGGCTCAGGAGTTACAGAACTCTCTTCGTGTTCTTTACTCTCCACTTGACGAATAACATTCATGTCAGTATCATCCTGCTGCGGTGTCGCATCACGACTAGATGACGATATATCACCTGCAAGTTCAGTACCTTCCATCTGTTCCAGATCGGATTCCCCACCAGCTTCTGCATCATCTCCATCATCAATACTACCAGCCGGTGCGACTGCTGCTATATTAGCAGCACTCAATATTGCAGTAAACTGTAAAATACCGGAATTTTAAAATCACGTAATATACCACTCCTGTCAATAAAACATCAAAACCTGTGCAAACATTTCTGTCATTGGCATATCATTATTTCATCTCAATATTTGGTAGTCCTAAATAAAAAACATTGCCTTCCTAACACAACAAAAATCTTGCCACTCTATTAAAGAACTAACTTCTTCACTTTTTGGTACAGTGACATGATGAAGCCTTTCTTCACTTGACTTTCTGTTATTCCTAGATGTCCAATTATGCGATGTACATTGAACAAGAATAACATATATTAGACGTAAAATAACTTGATCACGTTCTGCTTTCACCGTTCTTTCTGTCTGCACTTTGTTAAAGTCTAGCCCACTTATTAAATAATCAATCTGAAACCATTATTAGAAATTAAAATACGTTCGAGAATCCGAAAATATTTCTACATCGAAAATTCTAAAATCCAGAACATACTTACAAGATCGGTTAACTGATCCGGAGCATGTTGACCCATCAAAAAGAGTATTGTCTGAGCTGGTGCCAAACAACGTACACCATCACAATTACAAATGTCCAATCGGGAAACAAGAGCTAGCAACAACTGCCCGATCCAGGCCATTTCTGAAAAAATAAAAATATTTATTTCCTTGAAATATGAATGAAAACGTTAATTAGAATGTCTAAAACTTCCATTTGTCAGAAATTTAGAAAGCATTCGGAGAAAATTTAAATTAAATGATATCGATGCATATCAAGACACGATGCATTTTTATAGAATGACCAAATTTTGTCTCATTAGCAATATCAGGAGAAAAAAATGCACATGAATTGGTCAATGGCATACAGTACACTGCATTAAAGAGCTAAACAAACAAAGTAATTCTGGAATCACCATTCAATAGCGCTTATTTTCAGGAATCACAAATGCACATGAAAAGAGTCAGTATATAGAAAGTTTTATCATTAAACATAGTAATTAACATGCAACAATACCTTCACAGCTAATTGAAAGCTTTTATAAAAATTCATCATGTCTTGATGTGTATCGATACCATTTTCACAGTTAAGCAAAATAAGGAAAAACGTCAACTTAAAACTTGAAAATTGGAGAACTACTCCAGTCCTGAAAACTGAAAGAAGCAGAAAAATTTACTTCTACTAAAATCCTCTAAATCCGATAAAGACTTCAACTGAATAGGGATGCCTCTCTCCTTATTTATTTGATTTTCAAGTTCATGAATAATCGCCGGCTTGAATCCACCAGCTACACCTTGGATTGCACAACCCATATTCAATCCTTCAGCAGAAGTCGTGTTTTTATCCGCTAAAGTTGCAGGCGTAAGACCACCGATAAACGAGAACAAATTACTGTGATTCTGTACATTTATCACACAGTAGTTTGAAATTATCGCTGACATCAAACATTTGCAACGATGGGCAATGACTATATTCTGGAATTAAAAAATTATTTATAATATAAGAAGTTCGAGGAATTTTGAATCAACGAAATACCATAATATGACTACTACTTCCAGATAACAATGATTGAGAATCAAAGATGAAAAATTAAGATAATCCAGGAACAAATCCTCACGATTTCAACCATATTATTTAAAACATTTTGAAAGAACAAAATAATCGAAAATTATCGAAACTAACATCCGAAAACAATATTTCCAGGATAAGTCGCGTTATTTCTGCCGAATTTTCCGCATTTACGGCCAAATACAGGAAGGCAGATATCAAGAGCTGCTCTAACACCGCATCCGCAGCAAAATCATTGGAGAAAACGAAGTCAACACACATTTTCAAAAAAGGGAGTATATCCCCGAAATCTAAATTAATCATTTTATCTTTCTTGTTTTTTTTCTTTTCTTTTTCTTTTTTTTGTTTTAGTCAAAAAAATTCTTAAGCTTTCACACTTAATTCTTTTATGAATTTTCCAAACTTTTAATTCATGTACAACATTTATGATAAATATTTCAACACCAATATTTTTTAATCGACTCAATATCCCATATTTATTAAAATATGTATATAGATTTTAATTTTATATAAAATAATTCTTTATTATTACATTCCCCATCCATCAAGTTGCTCAATAAGTTATTCAAGAGATGTTTCAAAACAATAATTTCTCTATTCCCTTCGGTTATTACATTTAGTCAACAATGTAAATGATTAACTACTTCCAATAATTCTTTCGAATTTTGAATAAATTATACAATTTCTCGTCATGAAATGATAAATATCGTTTCAATATCCAAGCTCACTACTAAAAAATTGAATCAAATTATAAATTCAGATCATAAATTGAATTAAATTACGAAAATTGAGTTAAACTATGGATTTGTATATGCTGATTAGTTTGAACTAAGAATGAACTAATTCTTTTATTGTTCAGTTCGATGTTTACTCCACGAATAATTCTTCCATTCATTCAATAACGAAAGTTCTGCTATGTTTAAGATGAATATTAAATAACTAATTAATAAAACAAATACTAGGATTGCATTTAATTAAATTTATACCATTTTAAAGACCGTATTGCTGGTAAAAATAATGACAATTAGTAGTGCTTTATTGTTACTAGTATATTGCTTATTTTTGTGCCTAAAAACATTACCATTAGAACTATTAATAGTACAAAAATACAAAAAATAATAAATTCAGCATAATGGAAAATTCTAATAAATCGCCCACATGTTAATCCGCTTGATTTCTATTTTATTTCTTTTACTATCGACTACTTTAAAACATGCTGTTTATTAGGCCCAAAAATTAAAAATCTTGGGTAAAAAGAAACCAATAATAGTTCGTATTTTTCAGCATGTTGAAATTAAAATAGAATTCGAAGTTAATTTTTTGAAATAAATTTGGGGAAGAAAACTAACGCTTTTTAATTAAATGGTGAAAAGAAGCCACACGATGCAAAGTTATTACTTTCAATTGAACAGCAAAAGCATTGAAAAGGGATAACTGTAAGGTTCCAGAATTTCGATGATTTATCAGCGATGAAAATAAAGTCGCGTCCTGAAATTACAGAAAAGCATTAAAAATTTGCTAATGAAGTTACCTTAATTTACCAGAGCTGGAATCCTAATAATCTTTAAAAAGAATGCTTTTGATCATATTCATCCCTCTGAAATAATGACATAGATAGTATTTTTATGTTCACTAGTTTTACTTTACATACGATTGCAGGCTAAGCATATCGATTGAGAGTTCATTGCAATTTGGTAAGTGATTCCAGCTCCACATTTTCAAAATATTAGCTAATTAAACATTAACAACTCTAAATTATTTCAGTAACCTTTTGTTCGAGAAATGATGGGGTTGTAGGTGATAACTGCCTCAACAAAATTAATGCTCGATGATTCACGATGATGTGCTCGAAATCCGGAGCCGTAAACTTAAGTGCAAGTGGTAGAAGCCAATCCAATCGCTGAAATAAAACATTATAAAGTTGTGCAATATATAATTATATCTATACAGCTTTGGAAATTAAATTAGGAAAATCTATAGCTGCTACTTCAAAATCAAAGCAAACTAGAAAACATTTTTCTGGATTCATTTAGGAAAAATACGATTGTCCTGAACCACTCTCAAATTCTGAATTATTCTTATAAAAAAGGGGAGTGAAAGAAAAGTCAACCTTCCGTTTGGTAAGAGAATGCAGCCTGCAGCATGTAGAGATAAATGAGGCAACCAGTTGCTCGGGAAGAGTAATAATTTGGTCAAAACGATAGGAAGCTGTAGGAAAACCAAAATCTTTTTTCGTTTTGCCAAAAACCTAAAAATCCTGACGATATATGGCAATGGATGAAAAATCTAACTGAATATAAAATTATGTATTGAAATGTTGCACAAATCAAATCTTTAATCAAAAAAAATGAAAAAAAAAAAAACTTAACTTAATCGACCAAATTTGTGCAGGTACATTATTACAAGTGAAATTCAGCGTCACTTCATTATTGCTGTAAATATATGATTGCACATAAGTAATAAAAAAAATTACAATAAAAGTCAGCAATGCTTAATTGTTGCTGTAATGTAATCAATCGTACAGTAATAAAAGTAATGGACGTTCAAACTTACAAACTTCGCCATGCCAAAGCTATAAAGAGAAAAATAGGCAAAATAATGACTCAAACAGATATTCATCAATGTCAGGCTTTAATTTAGAATAACCGGCCATCGAAAGCTTTTGGGAAAGTCATCATAATTGTTTCTTACTATATGCGGACGATAGAGATATGAAACTTAAAAAACTAACAAGTTTACCGTGATTAAGTGTTGGGCTATTCATAAAGATAAGCAGTAAACGGTAAATCTGCTTTAAGTTAGAAATATTTTTTATCCTAATAGCACTTGCTATCATTTCTCTGTTGCAGTAAGTGAGCAAACTAGATGCATGTAGTATATTTAAAATATCTGAAATAATTTAGAAAGCACTAACAGTTCGTTAATGAAATAATGAAATAAAAAAGTTACACCAATTCTGAAATTCTGGCAGCTTTTGTCTATGTACCGAACATTGTGTAATTTATAAGAATTATGGACGTGAATATACAACAGCAACTTGAAAAAAATTACCAACTAATAGACTGCTTTCGCGTCAACCGTACATCAAATATTCGTGACATCTTCGTTTGTAGGTTGATTTTTTTGCCAAACACCGTAACACTTGTTGGACACTTGTCCGGTGTGACTTCGATGCGTAATGCGCAGATGATGCAGTTCCAATCTAGGTTCTTGACCACAATTTCAAACTCTCTTTGCTGAAATTTAAAGAAACTCTGTTAAAAAAATTGAAAAATTTTATCTGCTACTCAGTCAAATATCCTTTCATGTATTTAGATGCCCTGAGAGAAAAAAGCGAATGTACATTAAATGTAGGATGTTGTACAATCAATACATCTATCTAATACAATTCGAGAAGGAATTTGACTTTTTAAATGCCTTAATTTCCCTTAATTATTGAAGCCCTGCAGTCTTAGAAACAGCAAGTCTTACAAACATTAAGTCTCAGAAACATTCGAGATTTGCTTTCCCTTTTTGCACGCTTTATAAGAACTGCATACAGTAAAGAAGAATGAAAAAAGAATAAAGAGGAATAAAACGTACCTTCAAACAAACAACGCTCATTCCTGAAGAGGTAATCCTTTTCGTTAATTCGGCAGTGTCATAAATGTGCTCAAGTGCCTTGCTATAAAATTCCAATTTTTGGATCGGACGGGACTGTTCAAATACCGTGACCATATCTGGTTCTGGTATCTCGTCCTCCACAACGGCGTATGGTCTTATTTCTGTTTCCAACATTGAACGTTCCACATCTTTTGCCCAGAAATCAGGTTCCATTAACCAACAACTGAAATCCCGATTTTATTCATCCTTTTTCAAAAGAAGATCAAATACAAATTCTGTTTAGCAAAAATAGAATCAAGTTTCACTATATTAACAACACTAAAACCATTGCAAAACGTTCTGTCTCAAAACAGTTTTATAATTATGAAATTATTTCTAATTTCTCCATATATTTGAAAAGCTGAAAACGATGATTATTTTAACGTGATGTACGAGCATTTTTGTTTCGCCTGAAGTTTCTAGGCACTTTTTGGAGAAATTAAAGTACATATCTAACAAATTAGTTGGTATGCAACTGCATCTTAATTCTACAATAATAACAACAACAACAACATTAAGTTCTACATTTTGGGCATCTTGCACTGAAATAGATAATGACAACCTTTGAAAGAACTGCAGATTTTGATTTGCCAAAATTTGGATAAGAAATTGAGATACGCAATCTGAGCCAAGCAACATGCATTGAGCTATTACAGGATCAGCTAGAGTCTTCGTCTGTACATATACAATATTGCCATATGGATAAAGGAAAACAGCAGAGGTGCACGACTGATGCGAGAGAGCTGCAAAGACACCGGCGCATTCACACCAATTCGTTAGCGGGAAGTCGAAAGGAAGACTCTTGGCTTCTTCGAATTCTGTACCATTGAAATATAATACATAAGTTTCATCTGAAATAAAGTTTACCAAGGAACTCAACATAATAAATAATATAAAAAGAGTGAATTAAATGAAAAGATTAATGATTAACAATAAAGTCAATTCCAACAGGTTTTATTTTAAATAAACAGTTGACATTCAAAAAGTAGAACTCACTTTCCATAGAAACGAACAAAAATCGAGTTTCTTCGGAATAATGCATAGAGATAGCATTAGATGTTGTTGGTAATTGAAATGTTGTTGTCATAAAATACGAAGCTCCATCAGCACGTCTAGCTTTTTCCAATTCTTCCACGTAAAGGTGTCCTGCGGAAGACAGGACAATTATAATAATCAATCCATCGTTCCGCTTCCCTATAAAAAAGATAACATTGAAAGTAATTCATTTCGTTTTAAAATATTTCAATAATTTACAGATGACAGATGAATCATATATATATAACTGAATCTAAAATAGATAAGCTTCACAGAATTTTTAATCATTCTATTCAAACCTCACATACCAAACGCCAGTTCCGTAACATCGCCCATTGGAAGGACGAATTCGAAAGTTGATGGAACATTTGTCGGATTTAAGTCATAAATTCGAATGAACTGTAGTGCCGCAACCGCTATCATATTGCTACTATCATAATTTATCCACCTCATCTTAAAAAAAAAAGTTCTATATGATGAGACAACGATAAGTGATTGTGTAAAAAACAATTAAAATTTATGAGTATCAAATCTTAATTTTTCGTCCTCAAAAATTATTTTAGTAAGTAGATCATTAATAGCAATACTCAATTAGTCTTTAAAGGAGAGTAATAATAGTTTAAGATGTACTAATACATTTCATCTCGGTGTTTTGTATACGTTATGACAAACTACCATTCATTTATTAGGATTACAAAATGCAAAACTCAAGTAAAATCTTCAAAAACATACCTTGGGAACAGCATAAGATGGAAATGGGCTAACAAATTCAACATTTTGCCTTTCAGATATATCACCATCTTTATTAATTCGTAGAATGAGACACTGGTTCAAGCCACATACAGCTAGTAAATCTTTCATATTTGCAAGTGCGGCTATTTTGAATCCAACTGCATCTAGTTCGATTCGCTGCAAGCAGAGAGAAATTAAAAAAAATGATCAAATGGAAAATGGAAATATGCAAGCAGGAGCAAAGTAAAAGAATTTAGTTCTACAAATTTTCCGACTATCCATCATTAATTAACGTACTGGTAATTTTAGAGAACAATTAAATAGCAAGATACTTCCCAATTTGACTGAAGAAAAGTATGTCATTTTGACAGCTACAAATCACTGTCAAACTTATTCTTGCAATTTCATGACAGTGATATAAAATATGTGGAGAATCAAAATTAGCTTATAAATATGGAAATCTATCTGATTATAAGTAGAACTGACAGGTATATCACAATCTTTTGTAGATGCACTCAGCAACGATCGGATGCCCAGTAAAACAATCTTCGAGCCCTCTTGTACAGCAACCAAAAAAATCGTACCACCAATTTCAAGAGACGCTATCGTATTCTCTATACTTTTTCCCGCTTCAATTCGTTTATCGAAAATAGTTTTAGAATATGAAGTTAATGGTTCCTAAAATTAAAGAATTAAAGGAATCGGAAACCAATAAGTCGAACAAATTTTTGCATTTTTAAGAAAAGCATTCGAATTTATTACTAACTGTCCAATAAATCCAATGAAGCTGTAGTATTTTATTTCGATAATTTAATAGATAAAGAGAGAGACAAGTATTTTGTTGAAAAATGCAGTATTCTCCGTGAGTTTCATTAGGGCTCCGATTCCCCTTTATTCTGACTAATGATATTAATATCTCATCTGTCCATATTCAAGTCGCTTTCTTAAAAATAAATAAATCTTGGAGGTTCTAGCAAATAGTTCAAACATACCATAATAATACGATCTGTTGATACTACTAAGCCTTCTGTCAGCTTTGCATCGATTTCTCTTAGCCGTGTTTGGCGGGCCTTAGCTGATCGCAAACGTACTCCTTCCTTCACCGCAGTAATCAGTGATATAATATTCTCCCGATCAGCTGTTAATGTGTCCATAAATTGGCACTAAAACGAAAGTACATATTTATTTGACATTTCCTAAAAGCGAGATAGGAATTTTGAAAAAATCAACAAGTATGTTGGAACAAAATCTTATTGCCGTATTAAATATGTAAATGAGAAACGAAATCATATGGAGCCATTTTCTGTATACGATATAATATATAAAAAGAAATACCAGATACGTAAGGCACAGAAGTTAAACTCTTTTCAAGAATTCAGATAAAAAAATCGACAGACTCTTATAATTTGTTCTAAAATTAGCATTCACTGTCTCTGATTCCCTATTCACAGAATCATCATCATCAAATTTACCTGCTTAAATCAATTCCGATGAAAATACATTTCATTAAATTTAGATACACGATTTCTTAAAAATTAGTATAATGAGAAATAAGCATACCAAATGATTTTCAATTTCTGCCTTATCTTCATCCATAACTGACAGATGGTTGAACGCACCCAATTTCCGCTTTGATGATTTTGATCGACTGCAAGGTAACGTTGCATATTTTTGATTGCTCATGCGCTGCGGCTTAGGATACGATGTGGACTTCAATGCAACACAACCTTTTGCTCCGCAATCGCAAAAAAATGATCCAAACTTGCTGAAGATTTAAACGATCAAGCAAGTTACTTATCTCAAATCTTTTAAACTGAAAACTTCAATCTCAAATGTCCCAAAACTGAAACTGATATCTGGCTTGTCCAAAGCTAACTAATGTGTCCTTTCAAATGTAACGTATAATCAAAGTTCTAACAGGAACAATTTTCACTCTATGAAAAAATTTTTTACTGAATAGAAATAAATAAGAGAATATTTGCTCTTCAAAACATTGTTAAAAATTTCAGTCTATATACTTTAGTATTTCTAGATGTCTACATTTAGAAAATCTTTACATATTACCTATATGCTAAATCATGGCCTCGATGACAATTAACTGCACAAACTGAACAAACACCTTCTCCTTCAACCATGCAGCAAGTATAGCAATTGTACCAGTGCTGTTGGACGAACTGTTTCGCTGTTGAAGCGAATGTACACAACGGTAAAGCACGATTACGTGAAGATGTTGGCTTCTTCTAAAACTGTCAAACATCGAGAGTCCATATCATATGAATACATTGTTATTTGAATTACTGTTGTAACATATACATTTGTAATAAAAAAGTAAATTAACTAACCAAAACATAGAGAATAATCACAGTTCTGGCACTGATCTAACTAAAGCCTTCTAGCATTTTTATTACTCATTGAAATATTCTACTGCTTTTATCTGCTAATTAATGTTATTATTATATCATAGTGCATGATCACAGATTGTCGAAAATCCTTTGTTCGAAGTATCGGATAAATATCCATCTCACTGCGCTTTCAACACTATTAAAGATTCAAACTCTTGCTAGTCATCTCTAACTACTTAAAGTACTGAGAAAATTATAACATTTAGCATTTCTACCTTAATAATATGTTTCGGCGTAAAAATTGTGGAAACATCATCAGAATCGTCTCTGATAACACCTTGAGGGCAAAGAATCCGACATAGACCATCGATGTAATCCAGTACGCTACACAAAAAAATAAACGCATACAAAACAGCTGTGACTTGCGAGCTTGATATATTAGGTGAGCCTTTTAAAAGCTGAAATGTACAAAACTATGCATAAAACTTGCTCGAGAAATAAAATTTGGATCAATCAAACTGAATGATTTTGATAATTCACTGCAAAAATTTTATCGGTAAACCTAACTACAAACTTTCCCAAAACAGTTCAAGATACCAGTTTAGAATTTATAGCTAATTTAGTAATTTCGTAAAATTAATTACTAAAAACACATAAAAATATCAAATCTCCCAGGCAAAATTAAAATATCACCTCTAATCCTTCCGTTCGGATCGTACCAACCAATTCTCGGAACAATTTTGTACACTGCACAATCAAACGACAATGTATTTTTGGACCACCAATATTTAACAACGTCAGCAAAGCTTTACTGAAGACATCCAACTCTTTGAGTTGCGCATGTCTACGATCCTCACATTCACTATCTTCATTTTCATTCTCATTGTTCTGAAAAAAAAAAAAAAAAAAAAGAAATTAATTTCTGTTTATTGCTTTCTATTTTCAATTTTTTGAAATGAAGAATATTAGAGAAGCTAGAATGAACAAATACCATTTTTCTCCAACATAATGATGCATACGCCCATCGATCGCTTCGTTTCACCTCAATTAAAGAGCTGTCGGCTGTTCGTTGATGAATTTTCTCTCCAAAAACGGCATTAATCATTTGTTCTAATAAAGCTTGAAATTTCGGATCTATGAAACTCGTCTTTTCATCCCTATCAGCTGCTAAATATTCAATCAAAGGTTGTAGCATACAAAATGTCTCAAGTGGAGATGCACTGACACTGACCCATTGAACAAGTAAATCCTGATGTTTTTCAAGTGGTGACAAAAATCGTGAGTTCAAATGTGCATCTGGAAAAGAATTATATGAGATACGAAAAGAGTGAATAAAATGTAATAAATCTTTACTCGACTACTAAACGAAATACTGGAACTTTCAAGCTAGCATTTCCTCAATGGCTGCTGAAATAAACTTTTTAAATCGTAGTATCCTCACAGATCATGAATTCTGACACAAAAAAGGAAATAAGAAAGAAAATATTCCAAGAACATCCATCTTCTTTTCAATGTCTGCTTACAAATAACATACTTTTTAAATAACATATGGTCGACAGAAAATTGACAAGTGGTACTGAACGTTTCATAAGTGAATTGTCCACCGCAAGGTGATTCAGAACTGATGAAAAGATATCTTCTGGCAGCATATTCCAGGGCAAATTAAGAGAGCTTTGCGTCGAGACCAGATGCATGAGGATGGAGCAAAAAACTGATTGACCATTTCTGAAAGCTTAGATATAAATCTGAATGGTAATATTTTTTCAAAGCTTTTAGTCTGAGAAGCAAATTACAGAACTGTATCAAAGTATGAGTTTTCAGCATTTCCGACATTTTTTGCAAATTAAGACTTTCTAATTACATAGGGATTCATGCGGACCAATATTCAAATTTCAACATTTGAAAAATAAAAAACATACAGTAAATTAGTTTCTGAAGCAGTCTGTTGCGCTAATAATCCATCCAATAAAGTAGAAACAATACAAGCCAAGTGCTGGCTCATTACCAAAATTACATTCATTTTTGTCATCACTGATTGATTCAATTCACGCGTTGCTGTTCCTGTGAGATCCGAACTGTGGATAAAAATCATCCAGTCAAGAAGCAATCGTGTTTCATCCTGATGTTGAACACCGCTCCTAAAGTTTTATCATTCTTAATATTCATTTGTTCCCTAATAAAATGTCAATTTAAATCCTATAATTCCTAATTTCTTTAATTATAATCAGTAATTTGAAAAGAAAGAAAATATGGAAGTTGAGTGAAATATGCAATATTATTATTTCAATAATTAAGATTAACTCAAGCTTATTGCAAAAAGTCCTAATTTAATTAACATCACCAATAAAGTTTTTTGAATGTACACTTCTTTATCTTTCCTTACCTCCAATTTCAATCATCAGTAGCAAATTACGGAAATTCAACTATTTTAAAGAATGTTTAAGGGACTAGTACTTCTGATATAGTTTATTCTTTTCTTCAAGACTGAAAAAAACCTGCTGACATTTCACATAAAAATCGGGAAAAACTAACCTTGATAATAACTGATTCAGCACAAATCGAGTTGTGTTGTCGCAAAGTGAACAAAATGCAGCAAACATCTACAAAGCGAATTAGCGAATTACAAATAAAATCGAATATCCAAAATCCTCTTTTTTTCAAAATAGTTCAAAAACTATTTCTAATTAATAAGTATCAATATAAAACAATTTGCCAAAACTGAGCAGTTGTTAACTGCAAATCGAAGAATTATCAATATACTTTATTTCGTTAAGAAATTATTTCTGATTTCTCAGGTAAAGAATTCGTGTCTATACTAAAATTGAATAAAAATAAATTTTAATAATTTATATCGAAGATACACTTCATCCTCTCTGTAATTTGAGCCTAGCTGCTAAGGTCAAATATAAGCACAAATGCATCATTTATTACAGCTAGTTTTAGTAATTGTCAGTAATATTTCTTTTTTCTTTCTGCTAGGATTTTTTTTTGGTGTGATAATACTTTTACTAAAACACTTTTATACCTAACTTGAACCAAAAAAAAATTTGCATAAGTTAATATTAGCAATACAAGGACATCTGGAATTCACTATTTAAAATATATAAATATTTGTAAAAATTTTTCTATCAAGTTCAAATGAAATCAAACAGCAAATTGCTACTTGTTCAAATTCTTACCTGTTTCGTAATATCCTGCACTTGTGTAACAACAGAATATGGTGGTTGAAATGTATCACTAATTGCATCCAGCATAACTGGCGTACAAGAAAATTTTAATTCAGGTACCATAAATCCGGCCCAAGCACGAATCGACTTTAACAAATCATCATTCAAAATAGAATGAAGTTCACCACGTGCATGCGGTACTGCACTATTCAATACGTCATTTTTTGCAAGCGATAACGATGCTGCATATGCGCCCAAAGATAGCGTAATTTTACTGCGTTCACAGATCACATTTCTGAAACACAATGAAACTTATTGAATTTATCGGAATCAGGAGGATTATTTAATGATTGCAACTGCATATAGCCAAGAAGTGCAATAGTATGTGGTCAAGATAAAATTAAATCAGTAAAATTTGTAACACTATTAAATTATCGCTTAAATTTGTTCCGGATAAACTGTTAAATAATTTTTATCTCTTAGAATCAATCGTTAATTCACGGTACCAATACTGCTTCTCTACTTTCTTTTGAATGTAAACTATCTGATGTTTCGCCCCTAACGAATTATTTTAATTCTTGCAATAGAGAAAGTTTCAGATTTATTTATTTTTTTCTCTGATTTCTCCGCTGAATAATGGATAAATAATAAATGTATCAAAGTCTCACATCGCATTCTTATACATCCCAGAAACGAATTCAGCGATCCGTATGAGTTCCTCTGTTGAACAACGATATTTTCTTAGCTGATTGTAAAATAGCAGTAAAGAATCGTAATATATCAGTGGTAGATTTACGAGATCAATAAGAGACTGTAAAGCACGTTTGAATTCTAAGAAAATTTAGGTAAGTAAATTGTTGGATTCATGAAGTTATTCCAGGTTAAATTTACCACTCATAATTTTTGAGAGAAATAAAACTGTGGATTGAAAGTACATCATAAATTCTCACATTTCATACTATTGATGAAAAGTGACATTTGAACCTAAAAAATTTTTACTTGGAAAAAAAATTTTTGCTTCTATTTCTTTTACTCGAGCACGGTTGAACCCAACGATATTCAAGTAAAAGAAGCGGAGAAAAAAAAATTAAAATTCTAATGTAGGCTTACGCAGTCATCCACAATCGGCAAACCAATAGCAATAAATGTTTCGATTTTGAGCACATGAGTTATGTTCACAGTTGCGATCTCACCATTAAATTTCTGAAATAAGTTATTGGAAACGTAATGCAAAAACAAGGATTTACAAAAACATATGTTTTATTAAAATAAGATATACTTTCAAGAAGAGAATGATCATTTCTACGAGATATTACGGATTTCAACTGATATCTTACTAACTATAGTAAACAAAAAATTTTCAACTGCTTTGATTATGTGTTGCACCATAACGAAATATGTAAAAAATTCTACAGATATCAGATGCAATTTATTCTCTCGGCAAAAATACCGAGAATAATTCATAAGGAATTTCTTTCAGTTACAATAAAATCTCTGATTTGCAGACACTTACATTCAAATAAGCTGCGTAAGTACTATCCAGCAACAAAGGTCGAATACGTACGAAATGGCAACGTTCAGCTGGAAGAATAGCAGTACCATTCATAATTTTTGAGAGAAATGAAACTGTGGGCTGAAAGAAAGATTTTAAAATGACAGTCGAATTTATAAAATCATATTAAAGACTAATGAAAATTAAAAATTGGAAAGAATTCCTCATGATCAAGTCCTCAAACCCAAGAATCGAAGAAGCTTTTAAAAGAACTAAGCCAATCTTCAACTTCCAGTTATTATAAGAAAACTAAAGTATCTTTTCAGCCAATCTCTGAACTAAGAGAACAATTTCGTAAATAGAAGAGTAAATATCCCTCATCGATATGGCTTCATCTATTTAAGTAGAGCTGAAATACTAAACGTAAAACTGAATAATGAAACTGAAAATTTTTCTCCACATACCGGCAAAATTACATGTGCAGGGAGATGCTCCTCATCCCACTGCATATCATACAACCAATTAATATACAAATCATGCAGTTCATCCCAATGATTGAAATTCAACATAGAACGAGTTAATAGAGCATCTTCCCATTTCGGTGCTTTGCTTAGATCTGTAAGAATTGTTTCGTGTGATACAACAGTTTTAAATCCGTAGTTTTCAAAATTTTTAGATTGTTGGAACAGCATAAAAATATCTTCCACTATGAAGTGCCTTACATGTCAAATAATGAAACTGATTCATTACTAGTCTAAAATATAGCACAGCCAAGAAATAAGGAACATATATTACCGAAAAAATCGCAACAACATTTCCGAAATTTTTCCATGACTATCTGCCTGTTACTATGTGATTGACCACCTACTAATAAGAGATGAACAGCTTGTAACACATAACGCACTCTTTGGCGCTTCATATCACTGCAATAGTAAAAAGCTTTGCAAAGTTTAAACATATGAATTACAGTAACGACATTGATTAGTATTCAATAAGAATCTGCGAGAAAAATTATACTAATAAAATCTGCGATCTTAATTCATTTCTAATTCAATTAAACTGCGAGTATCTTCTTCTAGAAACTAAGTAATAATTTTTGTAATTAAAATAGTGGATGATACAAAATACTATTACTATAATACTAAATCATTAATCATCTGGTATATTATTTAGTTTAAAATTTTTAATTCCAATTGAAAAAATAAAAACTAAAACCTTTTTAAGGCATCATATAGTATGTCCACTGCATAACTAGCTGACTTTTTCAGGTCTTCGCTATCCAGTAGTTCGGAAACACATTCGAGAAGCCAGAAAGTGGAATGCTCAGGACTGCCATTTCTCGACTCCGTATCTATTGAGCGCAGAACATAATAAACAATCTGCGCTGCATTTTGACGCCCTAACACACAAACAGCAACAATTTTCAAGCAAAACGGATCCGAAGTAATAATTTCTGATTCATTACCCTTTGGGAAATATAACATACTATTCACCAGCTGTTCCTGAAGAAAACAGGAGATAGTTAGTCAAAAAATATTCGAAGCGAAAAGCATTTGAAATGTTTTATTAATAAACCTGAGGTAGCATAAAGAGGCGCAGTCCCTTCCTTGAATCACTATAAATAACTACCTTATCATTTGCATCCAGATAACCCTTGTCTAGAGAATGCTCCAGAAGCAGTATTAACAAAGCATTGACATCTTCTGTTCCACAGTAGCCATGGTCGCCACCTGATGCAGCACATAAATCACGAAAACAATTAAAACTTGAACTTGTCCAAATGTTTGATGTATTTCCCATAAAGAGCAACATCGATAGACTTCTTTCGCACAAGTTTAACAGCTAAAATTTAGAAAAAATTGACATGACTTTTTTTTTTTTTTACTTTACTATCCCGCAGTTCTGCAATATTTCAATAAGTTCTTTTTTGTTTTATCGTCGAAGACGAGATAGCAAAAAGAGTACTTTTTGTAAATTTATTGCATCTTCTTGCTGATCCATTAAAACAGGTACGGCTCTCAAAATATTTTCCAACCAGTCGCCAACGCCTGCTATTGGATCATCTGTAACTTCTGTTTTGCAAAAAAAAAAAAAAAAAAAAATATCCGTAATTTCTTTTTATTTTCAATGGATTTCATTACTAAATATGATTAAGAATTATTGAAGACAATTGGGTACGAGCTATGAAAAAACCCATACTGTCAAACAAACCATCCTAAAACCCTACCAGGTGAATCTGTTGATGTCGGTTTTTTAACTGAGGTAGCATCACCGAGTCTTAATGCATGTTGTAGTGCTTCCTTAGCAATACTCCAAAGCGCATCATATAGTGCGGACGATACGAACGTCAAAAACGATAATGTCGTCGGAAGCATACTGAGAAATCTATTGGCGAAAAGATAGGCTATGTCCATTTTGCAATTCCTCAACAACTGCAAATTGAAAACAATAAAACAACGACTTAATGTTCTCTTTTTCAAGCAAAGAACTTCTATTTCTGACTGGAAAAGTAACAGAAAACATGTGCAAACAGATAATCCAATTTTCTATCAAATCAATCAAAAACCTGAAATCTTTCCATGAACTTCCAGTGATACTCACTCAAAGCAAAAGATCCGGAACAAAATAAGAAATGTATCAATAACTGATGCCTTTTAGAGATTAAAATACATAGGGTCATTCAATAACAAATAGCTTGAAAACTACTCACTTATTCGTTAACAAAGTGAATCAGATAGGGAGAACTGACGAATGGTTTTGTAAATTTCTTTGTTAGGACTGCATTATATTATATAATATATATA